>PVKU01006708.1:0-98898 GCA_004027475.1 Anoura caudifer
CAGTTTGCCATTTATCAGGCAGTATGGGTATCCCTGAGAAGTCCATGTGGTCTGGATGAAATTAACATAGCATAGTGATCTATGAATTAGATTACGTAACCAACGTGGATACCCCGGGAGGTCACTCTCCCCGGGCTCTGTCCAGGTGGCGTAGGGGAGCGTAGGGCTCCGCCCTGTGATGTACAGTCCCTTTCCACAAAGTTGGAGAGAAAGCTGGGCCTTGAGTCTGCGCCTGCATATTCCTACAGCTTCTCAGAGTCCTTTGGGATAGGGACTGAGGAGACAAACCATGCAGGAAACATTTAGTATGCTAAGATCTAAAATTCTTTTAAATTTTAGATTCTACAAGGTCTGTCCGGAAAAAGTCCAGTCATTGTTAATGTAACAAGAACTGATATTACCTGGCAGCCAGGGAGAGTGGATTGGAATGCACATGTATGAACAATGAAGACTTCACTGTACTAGTCCATGGGCAGTAGACGCTGTTGAGTGAGCATCTGTATTCTGTGGCCATCGTAGTCAAAATGACTGAGCGAGTAGAGCAACGAATCTGCATCAAATTTTGTGTTAAGCTTGAACATTCCTCCGCGGAAACTATTCGAATGATTCAGAAGGCTTTCGGGGACGAAGCAATGAGTGCAGCGCAAATAAAAGTGTGGCACAAACGCTTCAAGGATGGTCGAGAATCTGTTGAAAGTGATCCGCGTTCGGGAAGGCCTGCGACAAGCAGAACTCCTGAGAATGTTGAACGTGTGCGGGCTGCAATCAACAAAGACCTGCACCTGACAGTGCGAGAACTAGGAGCTGATCTGGGGATTCCCAAAACTACCGTGTCCGAGATTTTGACACGCGATCTTCGCATGAAACGCCTTGTAGCATAATTTATTCCATGGCTTCCACTACCAGAGCAGAAGGAGCGTAGTGCTGCAGTTGCAAACGACTCGACCCAAACCACTACCAGTGTACCAGATTTCTTCAAGGTCATGACTGGAGGTGAATGGTGGATCTAGGTCTATGATCCGGAAACAGACCTGGCCTTCCAATGGAAGGTGTCAGCCATCACAAGTTGCTCTTCCAGGGCAAGTGATAAGGAGTATTACCTCAGTGTTCTTTGTTGGGAGAAGCAATACGGTGAAAATAGCCACAGCTCTGGGCAACTGGTGGTAGGCAGGTTCTTCATGACAACGTGCCTGCTTGTGCATCAAGACTCATGCAGAGGTATTTTTTGTGAAACATCAACTGAGCCAGGTTACAGCCCACATTTGGTACCCTATGACTTCTGGCTTTTCCCAAAACAAATCACCTTTGAAAGGGAAGAAATTTCAGTGAGGAGATTTGGGAAAATGTGATGGGGTAGCTAATGGCAGTTGCAACAATGGATTTTGTGGAGAGTTTTGAACAGTGGAAGAGATGCTGGATTAACTGTTTTGAGGTCCTAAGGGTCCTACTTTGAAGGGGTCTGAGGTGTCATTGTCCTATGTCTATTGTCTTCAACAACAACAAAAAAGTCCTCCCATTTTTTTTTTGCATAGTGAATGGCTGGATACTTTCTGGACAGACCTCATAAATATATGCCTAATAATATTTTCTGTTTTCATTCAGGAGAGAAGAGGAGCCTCACGGTAATTTTTGGCAGCTGGCAATGCTTTTTGAGTCCTTTATTTGAGAGGGAAAGTTTGTAAAGTGATGTTATTTTTGGAAAATTAATAACTGCCCTTTAGCGTAAAGGGGGAAGGAGGACAGAACTACAAATTCTTGGGCATAGCTTCAGATCTATATTAACTAACAGACTATTAGAATGTTCCAATGGCGAGGTGGCCCATTTAAGTTTATAAGGAATTGCAGGATGCACTTTAGTATGAGAAGGTTTATTCAAATAGTGTGGTCCGTGGACCTAGACACCTCAGAATTTTTCGGAATACCTGAGGTGAAAAATTGAAAAAAGATGATACTTGGCCTTTTTAAATCCTTCAAGTTGGTTTTCTAACTGCCTTGCTGACAGAAAGCAGAAGCCCATGAGAACCTAGATATCTATTAAAGATCCATTTTTAATGTACTTATGAATTGTAATAAAGGTGACTATACATTATGCATATTAGTGTGGGTTTTTGTGTGGATGTGTGAGTGATACCAGCCAAGAACACCCCATGAAAGTAGTAGTACAGCAATTAATGCCTAAAGTCTCCTTAGCTCGTTTGTCCTGTGTATCATCTTGTGCTCTTTGTGTTTATCTTGAAGTTGACACTTGACCATGGGGAAGATTCAGTTAGACCAATCCTTACCTTCAGTTTCCCTGATGTACAGGCAACTTGGCAACTAGAAGATTTGGGTGTAAGTGGTAGTCACACAGCTGTTGGACCAGTTAAACCTGTTGTTGGCATCTGAGTGGCAAACTCCTGAGCCTGGAAGAAAATTGCCCGTGAGTGATGTGAGGATGAGTCACAATGGAAGCCTGGTCAAACCCTTGCACAGTTTGCTTGCACTGTGGGGGAGCGATAGGCGCTGCAGGATGGGGGCTAGCAAGGAACCATCTGGAAGGTAGAGTCTAGACCCTAGTAGCCTGAGTGAACATGGTGTGTGGAGGTAAAACAGCCATGAGACCATTGGGGTCAGGTTTAAGGGAAGTGGGTGAGTTGGGGTCTGCGCATGGTGGTTCATGGCTCAAAGTGATGGAGAATTTTACAGTTGGTGTTCAGGGCCAGGGGATAAGTTCGGGAGCACAAGCTATTTCATAACAGCCATAATTACAGAGGATGAGCTGGGAGAGCTTTCTTAGGTTTTTAAGTATCTATGCTATCTGCCTAAACAAGCAGTACTTGCAGTACTTAGTTATAAGCATTCGAATATTAATCCCTACAACTCAAGTATTAATTTAAGCCAGTGTCAAATGCGAAAACAAAAACACTTAAATTCCTCAAATGCACAAACAAAGTGGAACTTCTGCACAAAGGCCTCACATCCCTGCAGACTTGCTGGGAGGAGGCAAGATGCAGGGGAGGATTCTGCTTACCCCCAGGACCAGCCTGGTGTGCAGCTCATCTTGGTATCACCATACACTGTCTTCGGAGTGCTCAGCGCGGTGGTCGCTCTTTCTCTACACCCAGACAGTATCTAAATGTTTAGTACGAATTCATAGCGGAGCTCCGTAACTATTGCTGAGCAGGAAATACGCATTTCTCTTTCCTGATGTTGAAGTATGGCTGAAGCAGAACTGTCAGCAGGTAATCTAGGTCCCACCCTACCTGCTAAATTTTATCTTGCAACATACCTGTGCACTTTCTGAACAGGTTCTTCTGGCCTTAACCTGCACGTCAGCAAGTCATTTGCCAAACTAGGAGTCACACTGCCTAGGTTTGAATCATGATGCCACTACCTGTCCAGGTGACCTTGGGCAAGCTACCTAATCTTTCTCTGCATGTTTTCCTCACCCATAGAATGGGGATGATTAAAAGTACCTACCTCAGATTGTAATGAGAAACGAGTTAATACCTGTAAAAAGCTTACTTAGAGTCTAAGTAAGTACAATGTCAAGTAACATTCTTTGACTTCCTGGAGCAAACAACTAAGGAAACTCCAAAATTTTGTTGAATGAAAATCACCATTCATTTACTACTAAGCAGGCTTATATCACTCAGAGCCCCACCCTACCTTTCCAGGAGAGGTAAAAGGGGAGAATTGTAATTAGTAATGTACCCAGGATCACCTAACTAGTAAGTAGCAAAACCAGATTTGGACCAAACTCCAAAACCCTGTCATAATGTAGCATTAAACAAGGCAGTGTGGTGAGATCATATACAGCATTTCATCTAATGCTCCACATGCCTCTGTAAAGCAGGTACGCATTTTGTGCCCATTTTACAGACAAGGAAACAGAAGTTGGAGGATTTGAGGGACTTACCCAAGTTACGCAACAAATGGCAGAGCATGAACAAGGCAATGGACTACAGTACTAGTATTTAACCTACATCATCACACCTCAAAAGAAGACCTTTCCACCTAGTTTAAACCACAGAACTTTTTTGCCGTAACCTAATGTAATAACCACCATACCATAAAAACTCGGTTTAATGAATTATAAGCCTATGATATGTCCAGATTTACTTGACTCTGGAAAGTACTAAACTGAAGATGAGTACAGTTTCCTGAGCATCAAGAGCCCTCCCCTGGCCACGTCTCCTTTCACTCCTTTTTGTCTTTCTACCTGTCTTTTCTTGAGTTGGAACCCACTTCGTGATAGTGCCTGCCATTTGACGAGTACTTGGCATGTGCGAGGCATTCTTTAGTCCTTGTAACAGCTCTGTGTGGCTCAGGAGCTTTTATTAAATCCGTGTTACAGAAAAGGAAGATAAAGTTTATTTGCCAAAGGCCACACAGAATGGACTTCAAGGTTGGAGTCTTGAGAGCAGCAATCCCCAACGTTTGTGGCACCAGGGACTCGTTTCGTGAAAGACAATTTTTTCCACAGACCTGGGGTGGGGAGATGGTTTAAGGATGATTCAAGCGCATTACATTCAAGCTCACCTACTGCTGTGTGCCCCGGTTCCTAACAGTCCCAAACTGGCACCAGTCCACAGCCCAGAGGTTGGGGACACCTGCATTTTTCCTTCCCCAAGCACCTGGCACCTTGAGCATTTACCATCATGATCATTGGCATTCTGATGTGATTATTTTTCAGTTGATGTCCCTCTAAGCTAATAGTTGGGGGAACCTTGAGGAATAGGACCAGATATGTAAGCTCGGTACTTAATAATGTGCCTGGCACATAGCAAACACTGGTCAATTGTTTTTCTGTGTTCTATTTCATTGAGGTCGGCTTCGATCTTTATTCTCCTTATTTTCTTCCTTCTGTCTTCTTGGGGTTTAGCTTGCTCTTTTCCTAGTTTCTTAAGGTAGAAATTGAAGTCATTGATTTGAGACCTTTCCTTTTTCTAACAGGCATTTAGTGCTGTGAGTTTTCCCCAAATACTACTTCAATGCTATCCCATAAATCTGTATGTTGTTTTCATTTTAATTCAATTTAAATACTTCCAAATTCTGTTTTGACTTTTCTTTTTAATCTATGGGCTACTTAGAAGTCTGTTAGTTTTTAAATATTTAGGAGTTCCCCAAAGATCTGTCTGTGATTGGTTTCTACTTTAATTCCATTGTAATCTTAAGAATATGTTTTGTATGACTTGAATCCTTTTGAATTTACCAAGACTTGTTCTATGACCCAGAATATGATCTATCTTGGTAAATGTTTCACATGTACTTGAAAAGCACATGTCATTGATTGTTGCTTGGAGAAAGCAAAGTGGAGTATGAAGAAAGGTGAAGTGTCCTATAAATGTCAGAAGGTGCAAACTGGTTGCTTCGGGTCTACTACACCCTTGCTGCTTTTCTGCCTACTGTCCTATCAATTACTGAGAATGTGGCGTTGAAATTTCCACCTCTAGCGGTGGATTTGTCTGTTTCTTCTAGATGTTCTATCAGTTTTGGCTTCATATATTTTGAAGCTCTGTTATTAGTTTTATATATGTTTAAAATAAAAATTGATGTTTGGGTTCAAAGAAGGAAAAGATAAGCGGGGCCAAGGAAGTCTTCATGGAGATGGGAACCGAACTGAACCTTAAAATGTGTTGAGAATTGAGCTAGGTAGGAAGAAAGGCACCTTCCCAGGTAGGAGGACAGCCCAGATAAAGGTGAGAAGGTGGGAATGATAATGGGCACCTTCAGAGCGTGGTGCTGAGGGTAAGGGGGCCATTTGCCACCCGACACTGCAAGCACAGCACCAGTGAAATTTCTAGGCTCTTGAAGATTTCTAAACAGGGTAAGATCTCGCAGCCACGACTTAGGGATACTAACTTGGAGATAATGGTGGAATGAAACGGAGGGGGAGAAATGAGAGGTGGGAGCTGAGGCCAGGAAGGTGGTGCTTCCAACCAGAAGGGCAGATGGAAACACAGAGGGGAGAGAGGAAACAAAAGAAGTTAAGGTTTTAATCTATGCTTCTCAGAGAACCCTAACTTTGGTTGGAAGGATGAAGGTGCATGGGGAGGGGGTCTGGGTCCATGAGTGCTGGGTCATCTGGGCAGGGATGTAGGGCTGAAGCTTAGCATGGAGCTCAGAACCAGATTGGACAAACTGCCCTGTCAATTAAAAAGTGACAGCTCAGCTCAGCTCCCAACAAGAGCTCTGGCCCCTCCCACTTACACAATGACTCCAGAGAGCATCTTTAACCTCTCCAAACCTCATTTTTCTCCCATTTTTCAACAGTCAAGAGGCTTTTGAAAGGAACAAATGTGCTAAAGAACATGAGTGGACATGTTTTTGTAGTTAAAAAAGTAAAGGTTTTTACAAAATAGGTGATAAATATCATTTTTATAATTACATTAAGCCATGTGAATGAGTAAGATCTTGGAGGAAGACAGCAAAGAGATCAGAAATCCCAGGGCTTAAACTTGGAGAAGTTTCACGGTACTATATCATCCAAAGGAGGAGGTCGTGATGGAGGCAGAGGTAAACTTGAGGAGGTAAGAGATCTTCAAGATGGGGAGTGTTTTGGGGTGGGCTCTGCAGAGTAAAAGAAATTCAATTGGTAAAGACTTGTCCAAAGTGTCCATCTATTTGGGTGTGACAGAATGACTTTCAGAGTCAGAATCGACATGAAATGGGGAAAATACCAACTGCAGTGGTCATTGCCTTGACCGGGGAAACCACCCAATCAAATGGCCGCAGAGGTCACCTCAGGGAACACCTGAAATCTTCACAAACGGTCTGTGTCCATCCTGAAGAACAAGTGTGTTAACAAGAGAGGGTCATCTGCTTGGTGCCCGTTTTCCTTCTCCAGACTCCCATCCCCAAGTCATACCCTCTTCTTTCTAGTTCCCTCATTCCGTCCACCACCCCACCCCGCAACTCTTGGTTTCCCCTTCGCACAAGTCCATTCTGTTCTAAAGCAAAAATCTATTCACGTCACTCCCGTGGTCAAACCCCTTCCATAGTTCCCCACCGCCTCAGGCCAGAGGCGGCACTCTTGAGGCGCACAGGACCGTCCACCACCGGCTCCCCTGCTCCAGCCTCTCCCGTCACCCCCACAGGCAGTGCGCTCCAATCAGACCTTAGCAGTTTCCGGGATTCTCCGAGTTAACTTGGAAAGCCTTTCCTAAGTCCCAAGCTGAACCAGATGCCCCTGGGCATACCCTTGTCATAGCTCCTCCTTGTACATAGTCTGATTTCTCATCTTCATAGACAGGGAAGATCAGTATCTTTTCTCTGTACAGTCCCTTCCACACCAAATTCCCCCCCCCCAAAAAAAAAAAACCACTGCTTTCAAGAGGTATTTCTGTTTGTCAGTCCACTTGTCCCGATATGGGGGTCTCCAAAGTACACACCCATTGTACCAGTGGAGTACTGTGGAGAGCCTGGACTAGAGCTCCCTATGGGGAGCCTGTCACTTGTACTTCCCTTGGAAGCCGCCAGGGGCCGCTGGGCTCTTTGTTTTCCTTTTTGGCCCGGGTCAGGGCCAGAGGCCTGCAGAGCGCATGCTCTGGGGCAGTTCGCGGCCCAGCCAGTGAGCCGAAGAGTTCCTTGTAGATTGACCTGCACCAAGGTAGGTCGCGCGCGCTTCCCAGGAGAAGGGTCCTGGAGGACGGCTGTCCCTGAGTGACCAAAGCTGGAGCACAGGGGGTCCTCGGAGGGCCGGGGCCGTTATTTGCGGGCGCCGGGTCTCTCGGCGAAGGCTCCACGTGAAGCCGGGCGGAAGGAAGGAAAGGGTGCGGGTGCGCGTGTCTCCGGTCCCACCGGGCGTCCGGGAGCGGGCCGGGCCCCACCTCGCTTCAGCGAAGGCCAGGTGGCCCCTTTGCCGCCGCGCCTCTCCTTCCGGGCCGCTCGCCTGCGCAGGCGGGAGATTCAAACGGCCCAAGCGTGACTGGCCAGGGTGCGCGTGGCCGCGGTGACCTCGGCGCGGGCGCGTGGACCTGGTCGCCTTGCTGACTCCAGCCAGCTACCCTGGGGGGTGGGCGGGTGGGGGGTGGAGTGCGTTTCCGAGGCGGGAAAAGTGATATTGTTCAGCCTTCGTTTGGAGAATTCAGTTTGCAGAGTGGGGAAGGAATCCTGACCAGCGTGGATCTGCTTTAGAGGGTCAGCTGCAGGGAAGGAAATCCCAGCATCAGCAGGCACCAAGACTACTGTTGGGAGTTGGGGAGGTGTGCTATGAACTCCGTATCAACTCATCTGTCAACAGATTATTTACTGGCTGTCTACTCCGTGCCGCTCTTGCAAGGCTGGTGAACAATGGTGAGAAAGGCCCTGTGTGGTCTTTAAGGAGCTCCCGGTCTCCTTGGGGAGACCCATGTGGGGCCACAATTACCTAAGCCAGTGTGATCATCGATGTATGCTGCGGAGCCAGGGGCGCTGCTGCTGGCAAGTCATTCATTCATCAAAGAGTAATTGAGGTGCTCCAACCAAGTGTGACTCGGGTGTCCCAGCAGAAGTTGAGTGTATGGAATGTGACACAGGAACTCAGAGGGTGTCACCCAACCCTGCCCAGGAGGGAGGGTCAGGGATGGCTTTCCAGATGAGGTGATGCTTGAACCGGCTTTTAATGGAGCTGTGGAGTTATTCAGGCAGACTGGGGGTGGAGGGATTAGGGTGACCCAGGTGGAGGGAACAGCACATGAAAAGCATGAAGGCTCAGGTCAGTGTTGCAGTCAGGGATCCCACAGGTGTTTGAGTCTGACTGGAACACAGGGTACAGTGAGGGGAGTGACAAGGTGATACGTACAGCAGGAACTGGGTCTTGAAAGGTCTTGGGTGCAAGACCAAGGAACACTGGGTAGGAGTGGAAGAGGTAGGGATGGTTTCATGCAAGAAGGGCATTGGAACGGAGTCTGGAACAATGAATTAAGGATTTCATGCTCATGTTTCATTCCAACACATCTCAAGAGCAGGAATCCTGTTTAGCTTTGCAGCTTACTAGTGGAACCCCCATGGGCCACTCACCCAATTACCCAGTTACCAGTTTCTTTGTGTGAACAATGAAGGTAAGAGACATGCGGTGAGAATGACTAATATCCTATAATTTTCATAAAGCAGCGGTTCTAACATTTGGTGGAAGATGTGGCCCCTTTCCTTCTGCAGAAAGTAAACATAAACCCAGGTGCAGCTCTGTATACAAGGGGGAACCCCTGATGAGGAACTCTTGGGGTGAAGTACCCCAGCACTGTGCCTGGCACATAGCACGAGTGCAGCAAATGTTTGTCGACATGAGCCCCTGTCCTCCCTTCCCTGGGGATCTTTCTCACAAAGAGATTCTTCAGACTCTGGTTTGGGCAGGCAGGTGTCTGCCTGCTGACACTGGGGATCAGGAAATGGTGACAGGGACAGCTGCTGTGGTCAGACAGGACTTCTGTCTCCCTTTGCAGAAATGAAATTGGTGAGGTTACAGGGGGGCACAGCAGAAACGCCAGGCCCCTGGTAGACTATCTAGTCTGATATGCCTGCATTCATCACATGAAGAAACTGAGGCTCGGAGG
This sequence comes from Anoura caudifer, assembly GCA_004027475.1. Taxonomy (NCBI): domain Eukaryota; kingdom Metazoa; phylum Chordata; class Mammalia; order Chiroptera; family Phyllostomidae; genus Anoura; species Anoura caudifer. The sequence goes on from PVKU01006708.1 coordinate 9,516, forward strand.
AGTGGGAAGGGGGGCTCTGGCCCTGGTGGGGAGTGGGCAGGAGACTGCCATTTCATCCCACCCCTGTGTGGCCTGGGGTGCCTTACCCTGAACCTCAGCTTTCTTATCTGTGAAGCCAGGGTGATCATCCCTCAGAAGGCACATGTGAGCATTCTAAGAGAGTTGACTCTGTATCTGACGTAATTGTTTGGGACTGTGTCTCATTCTTCTCCTAGACTGTGAGCTCCTTGAAGATGGAAGCTGTATTTGTCTATCGTGCAGTGATGGTGAGGGACAAAAGACTATCCTTATTCCCAGAGCAGTTAGAGAGGGAGTGTGCACAAAGGACTATTTGTGCACCAGAGGGCGCAGGTGGGGAATGGGTGTAAGGCTCCACCTTTGAGGAGTACCCTCTCATCCCCTGCCCTGCCCCTAGGGTTGCTCACAGCAGCACTGCAGTGCCCAGAGATCTCCGCCTGAGAGATGAGGATTCACTGGCTCAGAGAAGTCAGGTGGCTCTGTTGGACTCTAAAGCCAGTGCTCAGCCCCACCTTAGCAGGCAGTTATACCCATTGTCCTTCCCCACTCCCTTCCCATTCCTCACTCGCCCCGCCTTCCCTCCTAGGCCCCGCTGTCCCAGTGTATCCTCTCTGGTCTCACCGTCCTCTGCTCCTTGTGTTTGGCCAAGCTCATGGGGGAATCCCAGGGAGGCCTGCCCAGGCTGCCTCCACCCCTGCCCAGATCATGGCCTACCTTTAGCCAGCCTGTTGTGTTGTTTTGTTTTGTTTTGTTTATTTATTTATTAGTCCATCAGATATATCTGGGTTCTAGTCCTGGCACTCCTTTACTGGCTGTGTGAACTTCGGCTGGTGAATTTACTTTCTGAGCCTCAGTTCTTTCGACTGTGAAATAGGAGTGAGAGTGCCTTCTTCAGCTTGTTGTGAGAAGTAAAATGTTGGCGTGTAGAAGACAGGAGTGGCCAGTGCCCAGGGAGCCTTATATTTTAAGGAGTTGATTTGTATGGTGGATGGACGTGTAAATAAAGTCCTTATGGTCTCAAAATTTGTCCTGGTTTCTCTGGGAGAGAATGATTCCCTTAGGATTGGGAGAGGAATCCCAGGTGACTTACTAGTGGAGTTTAAAATGTTTAAAAATGCAAATCTGATAAAGGCATTCTTCTTAAAACCTTCCTGTTTCTCTGGATCCAGCCCTGGTTCCCTTGTGCCTTCTGACTGCTCTTTCTCCGGCTGCAGCCTCTCCGGCCCCCCAGGCCCCTAGACGCAGCGCACTGTGCTGGGCGCTGTTGTCCCCTCCCGGCTTTCTCCCCTGTTTCAGGTCTTAGCTTACATGTCAGCTCCCTGACCACTCTCCTCCCTTTTTCCAGTTATTCTCGCTCTCTCTTTTTATTATGGTAAAGTATACATAACATAAAATTTATCATCTTAGCAGTTTACAAGTGTACAGTTTGTATAAGGATACAGCATCAAGTACACATACGTTGTTGTGTGATTCCCAAGTTATTCTCTCATGTAGCACCTTGTCTGTCCTTCACACCGTACCATCTGTAGTAATTTTTTTTCTTTCCCACTAGAATGTAAGCTCCATGAGAACAGGGAGAGGGTTAGCGTTCTTTTTTCTTGCTACCCCTAGCCCAAAGCCAATCGGTGGTAATAGACACTCAATAAATATTTGTGGAATGAATGAAGGCTTCCATGTATTGAATACAGCAGGTCATGAAATAATGATGTTTCATTCAACATTGTTTCATGATAGTGTTGATGAGACACTGTGGTCAGTTCACTTAAAGTCACAGAACCTATTGATGATGTTAAATGCGCAGTTACTGTAGTTATTGTGTGCTTGGCACTTCAAAGTCTTTTTTTTTTTTTTTTAATTTTTAAAAATTGATTTGAGAGAGAGAAACATCAATCTGTCGTTCTGCTTATTTCTACATTCATTGGTTGATTCTTGTATGTGCCCTGACCGGGGATTGAACCTGCAACCTTAGCATATTGGAGACGACAACTCTAACCAACTGAGCTTCCTGGCCAAGGTGACACTTCAGAGTTCTTTACAAATATTTCATTTAGTCTTTCATTTTGTATGCTTTATGTATTATATTGTATAATCATACCTTAAAAAGCCAAAGGAAAGAAAGTGTTATTAAGAAAATCATAAGGAATAGAAAATTCTTTTACAGTATTGCACATATTTATGGAAAAACCCCACATGTAAATGGACCTGGGCATTTCAAATCTGTGTTGTTTAGGGTCAACTGTATTTAGTTTTTCTTTCCTTTTTTGAAATTTTAGTCGTTGACCTTTTCTTTCTGTGTTCTTTTTTTATCTTTTTAATTGTATTTAGGTTTGTAAGAAACTGCCAGTCTTCCGAAGTGGCAGTACCCTTTTGCATTCCCACCAGCAATGAATGAAAGTGCCGGCCCTGACCAGTGTGGCTCAGTCGGTTGGGCGTTGTCGTCCTGCAAAGCGAAAGGTCTCTGTTCTGATTCCCAGTCAGGGCACATGCCTGGGTTGTGGATTCCGTCCCTGGGTGGGACGGGGTGTGTGCAAGAGGCAACCGATCAATGTTTGCCTCACAAAGATGTTTCCTTCCCTCTCTTTCTTCCTCCCTTCCCCTCTCTCTAAAAATAAATAAATTCTTAAAGAGAGAGAGAGAGAGAGAGAGAGAGAGAGCGAGCGAGCGCACCTGTTGTTCCACATCCCCACCAGCATTTAGCGTTGTCAGTGTTCCAGATTTTGGCCACTCTAATAGATGTGCAGTGGTACATTTCTTCAGTCTTGACGGCAGCACTGAGAAGTAGTCACGGCATCGCCATTTATGGGTCAGGATTCAATTTAAAGAGGTTAAGGCTGCTGGCTAACCGTGGTCACAAAGGCCGGGTGACCCAGCTGCAGCTCTGGCTGGTGAAGCCAGTTCCCTCTGATCCCAAGAGCGTGTGCATTTGTAGAGAGGGAAGAGGGGTCTCAGAGAGGCAGGTTGGAGGGAGGATTCCCCGTCCTGGGAGAATAAAACTTGGGTGAAGCTCAGAACTGCCACCTCATCAGAGTCAGAACTGGGCCAGTCACAACCTGTAGAAGCTCAACCTACATTGGCTGCTTCCCTATCTCCGGGACTTTGTTCTCCTCCCGCAGCACAGTCAGCAGAATGTGCCCCAAAATTTAGAGGCCATCCACTATGTTCGTATCCTATGGCATGAGAGCTAAAGAGGCTGAGGCTCTGGGACCCGCTGGCAGCAAGGAAGGGGGAGGGGCCAGAGGGCGTTGGCTGCCTAGTAGACCCACAGCTGAGCCTCAGAAGGCTCTTAGGTAGAGCCTCTATCCCTCATCTCTGAAGTGTGTGTGTGTGGGGGGGAGGGTTAGGTCAGTTCAGAGCTGCGCCTGAGCATTACTGGGGCAGGCTCTAGACATAATGACAAAACCAGTATTGATTGACTGAGCACTTATTATGTAATTACTTGTACAGTATTAGCTCATTTAATCCTGTACATCACAGAGGTGTAGGTGCTATTATTATTCCCATTTTACTGAGGAGGAAACTCAATCAAGAAGAGATTAAATAGCCCTGGCTGGTGTAGCTCAGTGGATTGAGCACGGGCCTGTGAACCAAGGGATCTCGGTTCGATTCCCAGTCAGGGCACATGCCTGGGTTGCAGGCCAGTTCCCAGCAAGGGACGCATGAGAGGCAACCATACATTGATATTTCTCTCCCTCTCTCCTTCCCTTCCCCTCTAAAGATAAAATAAATAAAATCTTTAAAAAAAAAGAAGAAGAAGAAGAGATTAAATAACTTTACTCTGGGTCGAACAGGTAGAAAGTAGCTGAGCTCAGATTCGGGCTCTAGTAGAACCTCTCGGGCTTTCTCTGTCTCTCTCTAGTCCTCACCCAAGGATGTTTATTGATTTTAGAGAGATAGAGACAAACATTGTGAGAGAGAAGCATCAGTTGGTTGCCTCCCATACATGCCCCAACTGGGGATCAAACCCACAACCCAGGCATGTGCCCTTACTGGGAATTGAACCGGCGACCTTTCAGTTCACAAGCTAGCACTTAATTCACTGAGCCATGCCAGCCAGCGTGATGTGTCTGCATTTATATTTCAAAAATGGGATGGACTTTTTAAAATCTGCTTATATTACTTGGCAGTGGTAAACATCTTCCTATTCAATAAATCTCTGAATGCATCACTTTTAGTGGCTTCATACTGCTTCATCATGAATACACCATACATTTTCTAGCAGTTCCCCTACTATCAAGCACATGAGTTGCTGTGTTTTTTTAAAAATATTTTGAAGAATACAATAGAGAGTATTTGTGGAACTTAATCTTGGGATGTATTCTGTTCTTCTCAGATCAACTCTGAGAAGTGGAATTGCTGGGCAGTTCCTCTTGCCTTTTTCAAAGGTTTTCTTTTTCTTTTTTTAAAAGATTTTATTAATTTATTTTTAGAGAGACAGGAAGGGAGGGAGAAAGAGATGGAGAGAAACAGCAATGTGTGTTTGCCTCTTGAGCTCCCCCTACTGGGGACCCAGCCCGCAACCCAGGCATGTGCCCTGACTGGGAATCAAACCAGTGACCCCTTGGTCTGCAGGCTGGCACTCAATCCACTGAGCCACACCAGCCAGGGCAGGTTTTCTTTTTTTTAATGTTGCCTGATTAGAGGAGGAAAATAATGACCATTTCTGACATGGAATATTTATTTGGGTTTTTCAGGACAGAAGGATGCCACCCAAGCGTATGGCTAAAAGAACATCACCCCCAGAAGATGCCCTCCTCAAAAGCAAGAAGGCAAAGAGTAAGTTGGCCTCCATCTTGGTGTTGGGTGGCCTCTTGAAGCCCCCCAAATCTGGGACTGGGCTCCTTCCCCCTGACATTTAAAGCTGAGGGGCCTGGAAGTCCAAGAACTCTACCCAGGTGGAAAGTCTCCTGTAGGTCATTGAATCCCATCCTCTGGGAGTCAAAAAGGTACAGAGACTTGTCTAAAAGCACTCAGGTAAAACTAGAAAAAAAAAAAAAAAAATCTAGATCCTAAGGCTTTGCTCCAGGCAGTGATAGGTTATGGTTTAGACCACTGACTTCCAGGCGAGGGTTAGATGCTAGGTGTGGGGCTTTGGGCACGTATCTTAATCTTACTGAGCTTGGTTTACCTCATCACAAAATAAGGGGCGAGAACAGTACGAACCTCACTGGGCTGTTATAAGGAAAATTAGATAATGTCCTGGTACCATTTGAGGGAGGTGGCTATGGTCTCTTCTTTCCTGGAGGCAGGCGGGTAGGAGAGATCCGCCCCCAACCTGGGAAGGAGGAGTGTGAACGCACACTCAGACAGGTATCTATCTTTTGCAGACCCTCGCAACCGGGCAGTGAGTTCCCTCGTTGCATCCCACCGCGCTCCAGGCACCCGCTACTTCCGAGGTGCCTGCAGGCCAAGCCCTCCTGACCAGAAAACCCAACCGGGTGGCTCCCAGCCCTGCACACCCTCTGAGGCCCTGGCAATTGTGGCCATACCTCCAGGGGAGGGACTGGACACCATTGGCTGTCCGGGGCCACAGGCAATTGTTATTGGCCAGCAGATGGCCCTGGGTCGCCTGCTGGTTGGTGCTTACCTCCAGCAAATACCTGTGTCAGCTCTTACTGTTCCCCTCCCTCTTCAACTGTTCTGCCTCTGCTGCCTGGAGGACCAGCGTGAATGCAGGATGTCGGTGTGAATATGTTCAGGAGTTAAGGCACACCGGCGGATGGAGGCCGGGGACCGTGCTCAGACCCGTGGAGGCGCCCTTAGTCTCAGTGCAAGCACTGCTACTTATTAGCCCTGTTCCCCTCTCTGAGGCTCTGTTCCCTGTCCTGTAATTTGGGACCTTAAATATGGAAGATCTGTAGCATGTGGGGGACTACAAAGCAATCTAACAGTCGTAGTGAGCAGTCAGTAAGGGGTCGATGTTATTACCTCACTGAGCCCCCACCGGCGGCACCGTGGCACCTGGTTAAGAACTTACAACTAATCAGGAAAACTGTCTTGTGTACTCACTGTTCTCCCCACCAAGATTCACTTCATAATATGGAGTGGCTCCTTGTTTCCATTTCCTTCCTGTCACAATAATGTACTCAGTTTTTATGAACCCTATGAGATAATTACCAGTGTTACCCCCATTTTACAAATGGGGAAACTTAGGCTCAGAAGGGTCGTGCTAATGGTCTGTGGCAGAGCAGGGGCTTGGACCCAGGTCTGTGTGATCCCGGAGCCCATGCCGTGACCTCTTCTCTCTCCAGTCATCCTATACACTCAGGGGCTGTCTTCTTCACCCCTCAGTCTCACATAGGTCCCACCGCACAGAACCGGGTTTGGTGCTGACACTGGGCCAGGGCGACGTGGGCCAGCTGGGGCTGGGCGAGAATGTGATGGAGAGGAAGAAGCCAGCCCTAGTACCCATTCCGGAAGACATTGTACAGGCTGAGGCTGGGGGCATGCACACTGTGTGTCTAAGCAAAAGCGGCCAGGTAGGTGGGGGTGGCACAGGATTGGACAGGGTCTGGGGTTGGAGAAGCAGCTTCGAGCCAGCACACATTTCTCTGTGGAAATGGAGCTGGCTGGCTGAGCAGGGGGTGGTCTGAACAAGAGTGGACCGAAAGGCCAGACCTTGCACTAATGGGGCACCCTGCACACAGGTCTACTCCTTCGGCTGCAACGATGAGGGTGCCCTGGGAAGGGACACGTCGGTGGAAGGCTCAGAGATGGTTCCCGGGAAAGTGGAACTGCAAGAGAAGGTGGTACAAGTGTCAGCAGGAGACAGTCACACAGCAGCGCTCACCGAGGATGGCCGTGTCTTCCTCTGGGGCTCCTTCCGGGTAAGATGGTCTAGAAGCCTGCCTGGGGGCTGGCAGGCAGGTTAACTGGGGGGCCCATGGAGGACTCATCTCTACACCGCTGTTGCGCTTACTGGTGAGGGAATTAAGTCCCAGAGATAGAGCCTGGGCCTCAACCCAGGTCTGTGGCTTGTTCATGTGGGCCTGTCCACACCACTGGCTGTTTTCTTGAATCTGATGTTGTGAAGTATGTGTTTTGGGAAGGGGTGAGTCCAGGATGCCTTTGAGCTGAGGCTGATCCAGGAAGCCTGTTACCTCACCCACCCATCTCCCCGCCTTCAACCTCTCCTCTCCCCTCCCAGCCTTCTACACTTCTCAGGAGGTTTTGGGGGGAAATTGTCACATATCAGAATTTTCAAGGTACAGGAGTGTAGTTTAAAAAGCATTCATCATTAAAACTATTTTGGTACTTTGGTATTTAATTTACTTTAAAATGTCAAAAAATCTGATCAGCCCTGGCTGGTATAGCTCAGTGCATTGAGCACAGGCCTGTGAACCAAGTTTATCATGGTTCGATTCCCAGTCAGGGCACATGCCTGGGTTGCAGGCCAGTTCCCAGCAGGAGACGCACGAGAGACAACCACACATTGAGGTTTCTCTCCCTCTTTCCCTCTCTCCTTCCCTTCCCCTCTAAAGATAAATAAATAAAATGTTAAAAAATTTTTTTAAAAATCTGATGAGGTGTTTTCCTCATCAGGGCTATTTTTAAACTTTTTTAAAAAAGATTTTATTTATTTATTTTAGAGAGGGGAAGGGAGGGAAAAAGAAAGAGAGGGAGAGAAACATCAATGTGTGGTTGTGTCTCACATGCCCCCTACTGAGGACCTGGCCCTCAACTGAGCCATGACTGGGAATTGAACCAGAGACCCTTTGATTTGTAGGCCAGCACTCAATCCACTGAGCCACACCAGCCAGGGCTATTTTTAAATTGTTTATGGAGCATTTCAAACACATAAAAGTAATTAGAGTAATATATTGAGTGCCTATCGACTCACCTTACCAATTATCAACTTTTGGGCAAACTTGTTTCCTTTCTGCTCCCATGCATTCCCCAACTCCTTTGTTATTTTAGTGCAACTCACAGAACCATGCATAATTTCATTCATACGTATTTCACTACATGGCCTGGCTCCTGCGCACCTCTCCATTGCCATCTGGCGCCATTGCCCCTTACCAGGCAGCTCTGTGGCTGCCTGCAAGCCTGCATCTGGCTGGTACGGGGCATGCAGGACTTCTGATGAGTGCTCTGCTCCTTCCTTCCAGGACAATAATGGTGTGATTGGGCTCTTGGAGCCCATGAAGAAGAGCATGGTTCCCGTGCAAGTGCAGCTGAGTGTGCCCGTGGTGAAGGTGGCCTCAGGTGGGTCTGGGGTTCCTTGCTCCGGGCAGGAGTTGGAGAACCTTGCTCTGGTGCTGGCCCAGCCTTGGGCTTCACAGACAAGCCCTGCATCCTGCCTTCCTCTCATCCTCAGGAAACGACCACTTGGTGATGCTCACAGCTGATGGTGACCTCTACACTTTGGGCTGCGGGGAGCAGGGTCAGCTGGGCCGTGTGCCTGAATTATTTGCCAATCGTGGTGGCCGGCAGGGCCTTGGTAGGTGGCTTGGGTCCCTCTGGCAGGGCAACTTGGCAGTCCAGCCGCTGATGATGCCCATAGGCAGGAGGGATTCCCTGTGTGTGTTTAGACTTACATCAGATAGACTTGCAGAGGTAGTTAATACCTTTGACTGTACAGCCAGGCCACCCTGGGTTTGAATCCTGGTTCTTCCACCTACTGTGGGACCCTGGACATAGTTTCCTTGTCTCTAAACCTACCTACCTCATTGGGGTGTTGTGAGGTTTACTGAGCTAACATAGCAGAATGGCTGGCACGTGGTAAGTTCCGTGTCAACATCACCTCTTGGGGCCACGGGAGTCTGAGTAAGGCCCTTGTACTCTCTTGGCCTCTGTTACCTCATCTCTGCATAAGGAGAACAGTCGCTGCTCAGTCTCCCCACGAGGGTTTTAGTGATGTGGAGAAACCAACACAGGGCAGAGAGGAGGGGCTGTGTGTGCCTACCACTGACCCCCGTTTTTCTCTGCCTGCAGAACGACTCCTGGTCCCCAAGTGTGTGATGTTGAAATGCAGGGGAAGCCGGGGCCACGTGAGATTCCAGGATGCCTTCTGTGGTGCCTACTTCACCTTTGCCATCTCCCTTGAGGGCCATGTGTATGGCTTTGGCCTTTCAAACTACCATCAGCTTGGTGAGTGCCCAGAGTGGCCTGGGCTCCAGTCCTGTCCACTACTCATTGATCTGCACCCTCAGTGGGGCCCCCCTCAGAGCCACTGTTTTGTCATCTGTGCAATGAGAATGTCCACATGCTGGTGGGGTTTGGGTGGCCTCTGTGGTAGGGGATGAAGAAGGACAGCTCCTTGGACACCTTCACGCCTGACAACTCTATCCTGGCCTTGTTTCCCAGGAACCCCAGGCACAGAATCCTGCTTTGTACCCCAGAACCTGACCTCCTTCAAGAACTCTACCAAGTCCTGGGTGGGCTTCTCTGGTGGCCAGCACCATACAATCTGCATGGATTCAGAAGGTGGGCCCTTTGGATCGGGAGTGCTGTGTCTCCTCAGCACAGGCCTGGCCTGACCCCTGAGACCACAGCCCCTGGAACCTGGGCTTGCACCATGGATTGGGCCAGGTGTGGGTCCATGAGGGTCTCACTTGTCCCCGGAGTCCTGATGCTCTTCCAAGTATGAGTTCAGTGAGGGAGGTTCTCCCAGGCCTCCCTCCAAACTGGAAGAGACACTGCAGACCTCCTCCTCATCACCCTGGGAATGGGGACCAGTTCCCATAGGTATGAGAACTGTCCTGGCCGACCTGGAATGCGCCCTCTGTGACCCCTCATCTCTCCCCTTCCTCCCACAGGAAAAGCATACAGCCTGGGCCGGGCTGAGTACGGGCGGCTAGGCCTCGGGGAGGGTGCTGAGGAGAAGAGTGTACCCACCCTCATCTCCAGGCTGCCTGCCGTCTCCTTGGTGGCTTGTGGGGCCTCTGTGGGGTACGCTGTGACCAAGGATGGTGAGTGGGGCTGCCCAAAGTTGGTCTGGCTGGGGCCTGGGAGTTGTGTGTGGTTCTTGCCAAGCTGGCTGGGAGGCTCTGGTGGCCCCTGGCAGGTGCAGCTGAGATGCAGAGGGCAGTGTTCATGATAACATTGTTTTTCTCCTGATTGTTAAAAGCTCTGGCTTTGATGAACTTAACATGAATAAGAATTATTTTCATAAAGGTGATTTTGTTCTGTAGAGGAGAAAAACAGCAAAGGAGAAATATTACTGAAACCTAGCCAGGCAGTAGGACTTGAACCTGGGTCTTCAGACTCCTAATTCAGGCTTTTCTTTACATTTTCCTCCATGGTAACCCTTTTATTTACAACTTAGTACATGCCAACTTCCCAGGGAGTTACACTGAGAATTCTATTAGGAGAAGAGGGCTTCGTAGTCAGGGCTCTGACAAGCACAGCAGAGGAGGGTATGAGCAGGCAGTCCCAAAGCCTGAGCAGGTGAGGGTCACAGCCGTGGAAGCCATGAGAGGTCAGGCTGGTGTGGCTGCTTGGTCTGGGATTACCTGGGCAGCATTCCCAACGGACTTGGGCTTGTACTGCACCTTGAAGGTTTGTGATAAGCAAAGGAGGGATCTTGGGCACAGGGACATAGAGAGCCATCTCAGGTGGCTGTCCTGGGAGTGCAGGGTGGTGTAGAGGTCTGGGGCGTGGCCTTGAATGGCATGTCTAGGAGTTAGGGAGGTCTTGGGCAATTTACAGGGTAAGGACTGTGGTACTGGGATGACAGAGCTTTTATCCGTCATCTCCTTGACTTTCCCCAGTTTCCCTGAACTCCCAGAGGCTGGGACATTCCAGGCTACAAGTAGGCCAAGGCTAAGTAAAATTCACCCTTATGTCCCACACTTCTCTCACTACGGAAAGGTGAGGCTCTGGGTCCTAAACACAACTGTCCCTGTTTCTCTCTCTTATAGGTCGTGTTTTTGCTTGGGGCATGGGCACAAATTACCAGCTGGGCACAGGGCAAGAGGAGGATGCCTGGAGTCCTGTGGAGATGACAGGCAAACAGCTGGAGAACCGAATGGTTTTATCTGTGTCCAGTGGGGGCCAGCACACAGTCTTACTAGTGAAGAACAAGGAACAGAGCTGATGAAGCCTTGGAGGGCCTGGCTCCCAGCCCCTACACCCTCCCTCCTGGAACACGGAAGCCGTGATGACTGCAGACTCCAGCAGGCTTCCCCCAGCCCCAAGTACTTTGTCATCTCCTGCCTTTTCTCCATCCACAGAACAGAATCATCTTTTTCTTCCTCCTTTCTGGAATCGTCCTGTAACCTACAGGATGAAGGGAGGGAGCAGGTTTTGTGGGAATATTGCTTACTCCAGAACTATGTGATTAGACCATTCCCCCTCCTCCCTACCTCCCATGGTCCTAGCTGACCCTGGTTTTGTCTACCAAAAACCAAAACTTCCTCTCAGCAGGGTTTGGTTCCCACACCCTGAGAAGTCAGGGCCCCATCAAGCCCTACTCTAGGCTGTGCCACTCTTCTTGCCCTTGATGAGCCACATGCAGACAAACGGTACAGTTGTTAGACCCAGCTGTCGTGGACCTGCGCCTAGGGGAAACTGGAGAAGGGGGCAGGGCTACCAGCCATTGGCAAGCCCAAGCCAAATATTTGGCTCTGAACAGGTGTCCATGGGGCAGACAAAAAAAAAAACGATGATCCTCTGCTTGATTAAAAAAGCCAATGAGCCTTTCTCCCAGAAGCACAAAGCATTCTGCCCTGCACTGTTGATCCAGCCTGCCTCACCTGCAGCCTAGGGCCAAAAATCTGGAAAGGAAGCTACGCCTGCAGAGCAGGACATGCGGGGAGAGGGAAAGGAGGGTTTTCGAAACAAACAGCAATATCAAGAGTGAAGGGAGGGCAGGGAAGAGGTTTGGATGGGCAGAGGCTGGTCCCCAGAAAGCAAAGCAGCAGCTTGTACAGTGTCTGAGAAAATAGCAAGCAGTTTAATTTTTTTTTAATGTAAAGTATTTTAGAAGGGAGAGTGAAATCTTTTAAAAATTTTGAATAAATTTAGAGTTTTATAAAACAGGCCACTTGTTTTCTACACACTCCCTGCTTTTTTAAGGGAGCATCTGCTGTGTTGGGAAGGGCAGGATTAACCCACACCTATGAACTTGGCCAAGACTAGGACTTAGGGCGATGTCAAGATGTCCTGATATGTGCCTGTCAGCTGTTGATGTGACTGTTCCATACAAATCAAAAAATTTTTTATTTTTGCTTAGGTATTTATGTTTCAGGAATCATTGTGTTTTTTTTTTTAAAGATTATGCTGCATAATTTGAGAGACATGGAATGGTTCTTCAGCATCCTAGCCCCAAACCAGAACAATACATCTCTAGAAATACTTAAACCGAGCTTGCTGTTGTATCATTTTCAACAGCCAATGTAACTGATCAAACATGATTGACTATACAGTAACTCCTAAGACAACTTACATGCATTAATGTAGGTTTTCACAGGCAGTTGAGCAAACAAAACAGAGCTGATCTGTCCAGTGGTGGTCACTAGCTTTATGTGGCCATTTGCATTTAAATCAATTAAATTCCTCTATTTCACTGGCCATATTTCAAGTCCTCAATAATTACATGTGGCTAGTGTGATGGTATTGGGCTACGTAAATGTAGAAATATATAGAACATTTCTATAATTGCAGAAAGTTACAACGGACAATGGATATAGAAAGTCTATATATGTATAACAGGAAAGTTTTATCAGTGCCAGAAAGAATCTTCTTGGATGTAAGTGACTCGGAAAAATGAATATGATGTAAAATAACTTAAAATGTATTCTGTGATTTTTACCCCCTTTGAACTTGTGGTTTTGATGCAGGTGCTATACTGATTAGAAATTGACTTCTTAGAAGGGGAAAAAAAAAAATCACACTTTTGATTATATTTTCTTTGTAAAGAAGCACTTGTGTGTTTGCTGCTCCCCCCACCCCTTGCCAAACTCCGATTGGGTTAGAGTTACAGGAATTTTTTTCCCTTTTGACAATATAGCAGGTTGAAAGTACCATTCTTAATAATAGCTCTTGTGGACTGGGACATAGACTGAACCAGGCATTGTGCTGAGCACTTTACAGGCAATAACATTTTATTTAATCCTCACATCAGCCCTTCAACATAGTAATTGCTGTCCCTCAGGAAACAGTCCCTGTGAGCTCAGGTGACTTGCTTGAAGTCAGGTAAATACACAGGCTAGACTGGAATCTAAATCAGCCTCCACCTGAGCCCAGCACTGGGTTGCTTTGCCTTGTCTTGCTTGTAAGAGTTAGAAAGCTGTCTGTCAGTGCCTTGCATTAGAACAGCGTCAGGCACATAGTGTGTGCTGTGTAAGTCTTTGCTATTGTGACTATTGTACATTTTTTAATTTCCTGGAGTTAATAATTAATTGCCTTGTCTTTCAAGTGCTTAGTTTTTTTAGTTACACCCAGTACTCTCAATTTTATCTTGCCCCATCCTCCTCCAATTTGGATTGGTTACCCCAAAACAATTGTAATCATAGTACCCCATATGGCGCGGCTGTAAGTAATATTGACAAAGTAATCATGTAAATGTTCAATACTCCTTTGACAAAAAAATTATCAGAAGATGGAGAAGTGTGTATGTAGGAAGGATGATAGTTGCTTAAAATATCAAACCAAATGAAAAGAAAGTGGGTTATTTAGAAACATGCAGATAGATTCTAGGGAAAAGATTCGGAAATCACTGCTCCACTAGAGTGGCAGTTGGAAGTAAGTCTAGATGGGTAAGGGACTGCTGTTTATGACAAATTCAGCAAATGCTTCTTTCAGTGCATATCTATCCCAAACATTGTAGGAATTTGATTAAAAACAAATGTACAAAGATCCCTGTCCCATGAAGCTTATATTCTAAATTAAGAATAAATATTTTTACATTTTCTATATTTGAAAAATAGTAAGCAAAGAATGTAGCCCAGGGGCTAGCAAACAGTACTGAATATATATATATATATATATATATATATATATATATATAGCTATAAATTATAATTCCAAGGCCTCAACACCCTCTGAGATAAACAATTGCCACAATAATTGAGAAGGGATTGGGATTGGTGCTCCATTTGCTTGAATCTACAGCCAGAGTACCAAACCACTACACGACTATTGCAATGAGTAGGGTAAAGCTGGAAATTTGGCAACTCGTGGTTGAATCTCCAGTATTTAGATCAATGAATGATTTACTTAGGGGCGCAACACCCGTTAGGTTATATAAGGGCCTCAGTAGCCCATCAGCTCAGTGGGAAGGAGCCCCAGAAAGGAATCCTCAAACATTTGGGGTGGCTTCACTGTTAAAGACGACAATCATCACCAGCAAAAACGTCCCATTCTGAGAAATGGGCACTAAAGTGAGGCGATGGCCCGGGACACTGTCAAAACCGAAGGCCTTCTATGGGCATGTCACTTTTGAGGCAGGTGGGGCTCAACGACAGAGTGACAAGGCTTGGGGATGGACTGGTTGAGATGGCAGGGTTGCCCCAATTTACACTCCCTTTAACCTTCCCCATGCCCCAGCAGGACTGTACACAGGAATGCCGTTCCAGCTTGAACAAAAATCTTGCGAACTGGGTGGCTGACAGGTCATACTCAGTGGAACGGGATCATCCAGGCTCCCAAAGGGGACCTTTCATCTTTTAAAAATGCCTATATTTGCAAGTTTTTACAATGAGTACATATTACTTTTGTAATGTAGGTACGCACATGTGCTTAAATACATAAAGCCGGAAAGAAACCCGAGAAAGCCAGTTACTGAGGTACCGTGCCGCGGGGTCTGATCGGAATTCGCCTGCAGGGCCGGAAGTTCTGCTTCCCGCCCAGTAGCCCAGTGGCCGGAAGAACCCGGAGTCGCAGCAGCTTGCGCTGCCTCGGGCGCCGAGTTTCGGAGCATGCGCAGAAGGCGTCGTAGGCGCATGCTCCGTGGGCGTCCCGTCCCGGAGCACTGGCGCGCCAGCGCGGCGCAGCCTGCTAGGTCCAGGTCGGGCTCCGGGCATGGCGGCCAGCCTGTGGATGGGCGACGTGAGTGAGAGGGGGGTTCTGGGTCCCGGTCCGAGCAGAAGGAATCCTAGTGTCAGCAGGGAGGGAGGGTGTGAAGGGATGTGCGTCCTCCAGTTCCAAAAAGATGAAAGTGAATGGGAAGGGGAGTTCTTTTGAGTGACACAGAAGCGGGTCCCAGCATCCACGGGTAGGGGCTGAGCCTGAGGGGGAGGGGTCCTGGGGCCCTGCCTCGGTTCATGGAGAGGAAAGGGAGGTTGTTTGGGGACTGAGCATAGGAGGAATCTCAGGGATTTTGAACGGCTCTGTGGTTTTAAAACTGGAGGGGTGGGGTGCCTAAATCCAAGGAGAGGCTCCCTAAAGGGAGCAAGTTTAAAGAGAAGGGATGCAAGGAATTGGGAAAGCGGGGAGCTGGGGTTCTGATCACTCTGTAGATGAAAGCCTGGCCACACCCCTTCACCCCATCCCGTAGCCGTGGGGCCAACCTAGGGCTGAGGGGAAGGGGTTCTGGAGCCGGACAAGCGGAGCCTGCCTGTTGGCCTGAGTCGCTCTGCCCTTGTATTTACGCAGCTGGAGCCCTACATGGATGAGAATTTCATTTCCAGAGCCTTTGCCACCATGGGGGAGACCGTGATGAGCGTCAAAATTATCCGAAATCGCCTCACTGGGTACGGTTCTCTCCTTCCATCTTCTCAGTTCTTCCTTAATTATTCTGCAAGTGTCTTTCAGGTGAATGTAAAAATCGCAGAGAATCAGGGCCTCTCACCCCTAATAATAGTGATTGCGTTTTAAAAGCTGACATTTGGGGGCTTATTGAGAGGAAATATAGCATATGCATCCTGGAGGCAGCCTGTATTTGAAAGCTATGTCTGCTGTGTGATGTTTGGTAAGTTACTTAACCTCTCTGTCTAGTTCACTTTGTCTGTAAAAATGGAAATGATTTTAGCACCTACCTCGTAGAATTATGGTGACAATTAAATGAGTTAATTCATATTCAGCACTTAGAAGAGTGTCTGCATATGGTATATGCACCGTACTATAAACAGGTTATGGTCTGTTAGGTAATAAACACTTCAAAAGCACGTTTTAAAATCACAAAAACTGTGCGAAGTACTGTTATTATAGAAACTTAATAACTGCCTTAAAGTTATACAGCTATTCGATGATAGCCAGGACTCCAGTTCAGTTCCGCCCTCAAAACCATGAGTGCCCTTAACTCTTATGCTATTCATTTAAAAATTCATTTATAGAGACTCTACTGTGTACTCCTCTTCTAGATTCCCATGAAACAAGCCAGACATAGTCTTTCCTCTCACGGAGTTTACTACATTCTAATGGGGGAATGAGACAATAGATAGTTTAAAAAAAAAAAAAGCAGAGAATGTTTTCAGATAGTGGTGCTATTGCCTCCAGTTTCTTCTTTCTCTTTGGGGGGTCAGTTTTCTTTAGGGTTCTTGTTAGAAACGGGAGGATTCCTTTATCAAGTTGATGGTGGCTATTGAGCATCTGGTCTGTGTCACTTACTCTACTAAAGCAACTCACTCAAACATCAAATGATTGAACATACAGATGAGAGATAGGAAGTATGACCAACTCTGACTGTTGGGTTGACGGGTGCTTTGTGCATTCAGAACCCCAGGAGCCAGGGACTGATTTTCTGATGGGTGGGATCATGCTGGTGTAACTGTTTTTCTTGCTCCTGTAGACAGAAAACCCCAGATAATGGGCTCCTAGTATGAACATTTATTCTGTAGTGCTTTCCATTGTTTTAAGCACTGACTTAACTCTCACATTTTCATCTTTATTGAAATAAGATTTGAAACTATCCTTTTCTACCCATGATTACCAAACTGTGCTGTCTTTGATGGTACTTACAGACACATTGCATTCACATCCTGCTTTATCTGGCAGAGACTGGAGTGGATTTACAAGAATTGTGTAAAATGGGAGAGGGGCATAAGGGGACTAAATGGTAATGGGGAAAAAAATACAATAAAGATTAAATTTTAAAAAAGAATTGTATAAAATAAATCAATGTAAATTTAAAAACCAAGACCAGAGAAAATAAGGGAAAAAGATAAGACCCAAGAAAAAAATAACTTGCAACAGAGCATTGTGCTTTAAAAAAAATTGCAATCAGTCAAAAGAAAAAGTAAAGAAGAAATTTTTTACAACAAAATTTTAAAATGCAGTCAGTGGTTGTACAAGTTGTACTTAATACCACAGAAATGTACACTTTAAATGGCCAAAATGATAAATTTTGTTTTGTGTATTTAACCACAATTTTTAAAATTCAAAAAGAGCCCTGGCCAATGAGGCTCAGTGTTTGGAGCGTCATACTGTAACCAGAAGGCTGTGGGTTTGACTCCCGCTCAGGGCACATGCCTAGGTTGCAGGTGCATCCCCCGTCCGGTGCATGCGATCCCTGGTCCTGGCACAGATCCCTAGTCTGAGTGAGTATGAAGGCAACGAGTCGATGCTTCTCTTGCATCAGTGTTTCTGTCTCTCCCTTCCTCTCTCTAAAAAGCAAATGAAAAAATGTCCTCGGGTGAGAAAAAAAATTTTTTTCAGAAAAGAATTAAAAGACTGCAGTTAGATGTGGTACAACCACATCTGTCATTCATCACTGGTGAGACTATAAAATGGTACAACCAATAGAGGCAAGTTTGGTTCTAGGTCTTTAACCAAGAGAGATAAAGCTGTATCCACCAAAAAAAACAGTGGTAAAAGAATGTTCAGAGCAGTTTTGGGATGGTGGCCAAAAACTGCAAGCAGCCCAATATCCGTGAATAGGTACTGGTGTAGTCATACAATAGAATACCATTTAACAATAAAAAGGAACTACTTATGTATTAACAACATGATTGAATCTCAAAAGCATTATGCTACATGGAAGCCTTACTGTATGATTTCATTCATTTAAAATTGTAGAATGTACAAAATTTGTGGGTAGAAATTAACTCGGCATGTAGAAGATTTGTGCATTTCTTTCTTTTCTTTTCTTTTTTTTTTTTTTAATTTATTTGGGTGACACTGGTTAACCCAATTATACAGGTTTCAGGTGCACAGTTCCACAACACATCATCTGCACACTATACTGTGTTCACCACGTCAAGCCTCCTTCCATTGATATTTATTCCCCCCATACTGTCCTCCACCTCCTGTCACCTCCAACTCCCCCCAGCAATCCCCATATTTGTCTGTGTTCATGAGGGGATTTTTAAAAATTTTATTTATTTACTTTTAGAGAGAGAGGAAGGAAGGGAGAAAGAGAGGGAGAGAAACAGCAATGTGTGAGAGATACATTGATCAGTTGCCTCTCACACACCCCCAACTGGGGACCTGGCCAACAACCCAGGCATATGCCCTGAGTGGGAATCGAACTGGACATCCTTTGCCTTGCAGGCTGGCACTCCATGCACTGAGCTACACCAGCCAGGGCCTGTGTCCATGAGTGTTTTCTCTCTCTTTAGATTTGTTCATTTCATTGTATATAAACCAAAAGAGAAAAAACTGGAAACACTAATTGAATTCTGTTAATAATAATTATGTAAAAGTAATTGAGGGAAGTATACCAATATCTACAACTTACTTTGAAATGTATCAGAACATAAGGATAATAAGTGGGTAGAAGGATGGATAGTTGGATAAAATAGTATAATACCCTGACCAGTGTGGTTCAGGTGGTTGGGCGTCATCCCGCACAGTGAAAGATCGCCAGTTCAATTCCTGGTCAGGGCACTTGTCTGAGTTGCAGATTCAGTCCCGTTCAGGGCACTTACGAGAGGCAACTGATCAATGTTTCTCTCTCATGTGGATGTTTCTCTCTTTCTACTCCTCCCCCTCTCCCTAAAAATAAATTTAAAATCTTTAAAAAAATAAAATAGAATAAAATATTTATTGGAAAGTAGTATAATAAAATATTCATTGGAAAATAGTATAATAAAATACTCATTATAGGTTGCGCATACATGAAGGCTGTACCGTTATTTCAGTTTTTATGTTTGGAATTTTTCACAATAAAACAGGTAAAGGCTGTATCACACTATCCTGAATTCAAATCCAACTTTTGGTGCGTACTCGCTGTGTGCTTTAAGGCATATTGTATAACCCTGCTAGATGTCACCCCTCTCATCTAAGTGGATATGATGCTGTCAGCTTTCCTTTGCCTCCGGGAGCTGTGCGAGGGTGAGCTGAGATAGTGCGTGCGAAGTGGCTGACAGGGTGCCTGGCCCGCTGTGAGTGAGCGCCCTTACAGGCAGGCGGCGGTCTTTACATCTGTGAGCCTTGAGATTCCAGCACCCACAAGACACATCTGGCCCACCACTGTTCTTAACATCAGTAAACATTTGTGGAGCTCACAGACAGCTCCGTGATGCTTGGGCTCAGGTACTGCCCTTGCCCATACCCTCTTGGTTTTGTGTCTATATGGTTGTTTGAACTGAAGATCTAAAGTAGTATATCCAAAAAAGTTTGGACTCTTTCACTGGTAATAGCTTTAAGATTGGTGTTAAGGAAGTTAACAGTTTTCAGTATCTCAGAGTGTGAACGATGTCAGAGGATATAGTCAGGTCCTCCTCCTTATATCACTTAGTGATGCTATCAAAGTTGGAATGCCAGAAATCTCACAGATATGCCCTGGTAGGTAAGGTCCATGGGTTTGCTTTGTCTGTCTAACTAGATTGTATGTTTCATGAGGGCAGGAACCATGATCTCCAACTCTGTATCAGCCTGGCCTGTGGAGGTGATTGAAAAAAAAGTTTTAAATATGAATATTTTAAAACTACAAAGAATAGTACAATGAACAATCATACAGCCACCGCCTAATTTCAACACTTATTAACATATTGCCATATTTTCCTTATTTACCTACATCTATCTTTAGGAGGATAGATGCAGGTAGGTAGGTGATATATATTTTTTTTCCTGAACCGTATGAGAGTCAGTTACAGGCATTGTGACCCTTCACTTTTAAATACTTAAGCTTGCATTGCCCAGAACTGGACATGCTCTCACTTAACCACAGTGCTCATGTCACGGTGACAAAATTAGCAGTGATATACCATAAAATGGCCAGTCTACATTTCAATTTTTTTTAAAGATTTTATTTATTTTAGACAGAGGAGAAGGGAGGGAGAAGGAGAGGGAGAGAAACATCAATGCATGATTGCTTCTCATGCGCCCCGCACCGGGGTTGCAGGGAGACCTGGCCTGCAACCCAGGCGTGTGCCCTGACTGGGAATCAAACCAGTGACCCTTTGGTTCGCAGGCCGACGCTTAATCCACTGAGCCACACCAGCCAGGGTGACAGTCTTACATTTGTAAGTTAGTTCTGAACTGAAATTTGTTGGGGAACAAAAACAGTATGAGCTCTGATTAGAAAAACATATTTCCCTCCCTTCAGGCAAAGACTCATCTGAGAACCGCAACCCAAACCATTCTCTTTCTCTGTTTTCTTGCTCTCCAGGATCCCAGCTGGCTACTGTTTTGTAGAATTCGCAGATTTGGCCACAGCTGAGAAGTGTTTGCATAAAATTAATGGGAAACCCCTTCCAGGAGCCACACCTGTAAGGACACTTAGATAATGATGATGTTGCCATTTTTATTGTTATCAATAACTATCATTTATTGAATCCCTACTGTATATTTATATTATTTTTTATGGGGATGATGCTCTAACCAACTGAGCTACCCTGCCAGGGCTATATTATTTTACTTAATTCTATAACAACCCTGACAAGTAGGCATTATTGTTGCCTTGGACAGACTGGGAAACTGAAGCTTAGGGAAGCGAAATAACTGCCCAAGGCAAAGCAGGTAGTAAGTGGCAAAACTGGGATGCGAACTGAAGATTGGTCGACCCTGAAATCCATGCCCTTTCCACTCCGCCCCGCCTCCTCCCTTAATGGAAGACTTGAAACTACACCTCTTGTCTGATCGAGAAAGTGGAACAGGCTGGCAGTAGTGAGGACACATTTCAAGAGAGTTACATTCTGCTCTTCCCACAGTTACTTAGCTTACAGCGGCACCAGGCTGGCACCCCTGGGCCATAGAACCATGGAGCTGGCAGTGCCCTTAGCGGTCATCTGTGCAACCCCCTCACTTTATACAGGAGAAAGAGCTGAGGCTTAGAGAGGGGGAGATGTTTTGGCCAAGGTAATTTATTTCAGTTTTTTTCAAATATTGTTTGAGTCTTAAAACACCTTTCTCTGGTTTAGTTTATTTGTTTTTAAATTTCCAGGCAAAACGTTTTAAACTGAATTATGCCACTTATGGGAAACAGCCAGATAACAGGTAAGTGCAGAGTAGCCCCAGGGTAGCTTCAAGCCCCAGGAAATGTCTAGAGAGAAGCAGGATGCATCCCTGTGCAGGCCACCCCCCAACGGGAGGGTAGGGAGTGGAGCTTGGCTCGCTCTGCCTCCCTCCTGAAGGACAGCACCGTCCCGTTCCCCACTGGTGGGGATGGCTTCCCAGTGTGCTTCACGGCTTCTTTCCATTTGCTCTCCTTCTACCTTCCACCCCATTGCTCCCGACAGCGTTGAGGCTTTGTTCCGTAACAGTTGACTTGTAGCAGCATACTGGTAATCTGATTCAGCATTTTAGGTTGCTTTTGAAAACTAAAACAATGTACTGAAAGCTTTAGAAAGATGTATACCCATTGACCCCGTAATTCTGCTTCTCAGAATTTATTCATGATGTGTGCCAGATTTGCCTCGAAGGTGTTAATTGAGAGATTGTGTATAGTGGGCAAAATTGGAAGAAAACCAAATAATCTAATAATAGGGAAGTGGTTTAAATTGCAGTATGTTAATGAATAGTGCGATGATTCCATTAATAAGTCATGCTGTAGCAGAATAGTGACATGTGGAGATGCTGGCTGTTAAAAGTGAAAAAATGCTAGAAACAAAACAAATAAATCATAGCCAGCTTTTGTAAATTCAGAAGAAGACAGGAAAAAAAAGGGTCAGAGTGTTCACTGATTACGTTTGAGTGGTTGAGTTATGGGTGATTTTATTTTTCTCTGTCCTTTCGTGTGTTCTGATTTTACACAAGGAATTTGTATCATACTTGAAATAAAAATGATTTTGTTCATCCTTTTTTTCCATTTAATAAAGATTTTAAAAGGGTTGTTTTAGAACAAGGGTTGGCAAACTGTGGCCTGCTTTGTATCACCTATAAACTAAAAATGGTTTCCACATTTTTAAAGGATTGTGAAAATAAGAAATGGCAGAGACCATAGGTACCCTGGCCCTTCACAGAAAAAGCTTGATGACTCCTGTCCCAAAATTTGGGGGATTGCATTTTAGCTAGGTTGTAGGTCTTCTGTGCATAAAGTCCAGTTCTCATTCTCTCTCTCTCTTTCACCATTTAAATTACAAATATGCAGTGACCACAGAACATCTGGTTTTATGTTTTGAGTACCTCTGACCTCGACCCCCGTCTGCCCTCATGTAATCCTTGAAGCCAGGCAGGCCTTGCGCGGTGGATGAAGGACCACGGGGATCAGGGGATTGCCCCCATGCCTCTTCTGCCAGGACTGCCAAACGAAACGGACTGGGACCTGGTTAAGGACCCTTTGAATGTGTCATTCCCCAAGAAGGCCCTGATAAGCTTCCCTAGAATGGGCCAAAGAGCTCGGCAGAACGAAGGTCTTGTCTCTGAATCTTATTCTCTCCTCTCAGCCCTGAGTACTCCCTCTTTGTGGGGGACCTGACCCCAGATGTGGATGATGGCATGCTGTATGAATTCTTCGTCAAAGTCTACCCCTCCTGTCGGGGAGGCAAGGTGGTTTTGGACCAGACAGGCGTGTCTAAGTAAGGCCTTACCTATTATTGATGCCCACCCTGTTAGTTTCAGCATTTTCCTCGTAGACTGCGGTGGTACGCAGATAGGCCATGCAGCGTGGCAGTTAAGAGCACAGGTCCTGGAGCCAAACTGCATGGCTTGAATCCTGGCTGCGGTACTGGCCAGGGATGGTGCAGGAGACGAGTTACTGAACCTCTGATCCTGTTTCCTCATCCGTGAAACAGGACTGACTCATCGTATCTACTCACGGGGGCTCTATAGCAGGTTAATGATGTAATATAAATCAATAGGAAATGCTTTATAGATGTTTGCTATTTTATTTATTATTGTTACTTCAAAAGTGGAAAAACCTCAAACAGCTCATTCCTTAGGAGTCTGACAGATGTGGATCTCAGTCCTGCTTCTACTATGACTTTGGGCAAATTAGTAAACCTCTCTCTGAACTTCGGTTCCCTCTTCAGTAAAATGGGGGTACTACATGAAACTGTGGGACCCTTCAGTGAGATAACCCTGGAGGAAATGCTCAGCACAGTGTCTGGGAAATGAGAAGTGCTCATTAAATGTTAGCTACCATTCATTTATTCCCCCAAGTAGACCATGGCTTCAGGCGATCAGGAACCTTGTCTGCTTATGACTGCTGAGTTCCAGTGCCCAGCGCAACACCTGCCATACAGGCAGGCCCAGTAAATGTTTGCTGAAGGGGCTTTTTACAACTCATTGCTACTGCCATTGCCATAACGATAATAATATTTTCTAGCAGATTCAGGGGAAGCCACTGTTTGGGTAGAAGCCCTGTCATTGAAGGTGTAGAGAGAATGGTGAGCCAAGAGGGGCAGTTCCTACAGATCTCGGGATTCTCCACGGCACGCCTGCCCGCGTAGCTTCATGAACTCTTTCTATCCCTTTCAGCCCCTGTCCCATTCTGAGACTTTACCTTTATCCCATTTGTGATCTCTATAGCGTGTGTTTTAGTTTGTTTGGTTGTTTTTTTCCTGCAGGGGCTATGGTTTTGTGAAGTTCACAGACGAACTGGAGCAGAAGCGAGCCCTGACCGAGTGCCAGGGAGCAGTAGGACTGGGGTCTAAACCAGTGCGGCTGAGTGTGGCAATCCCTAAAGCGTGAGTCCTGCGCCGGCAGGGAAGGTAGAGGGCCTCTGGACCGACCCCCCGACCTGGGCACTCCTCACCTGTTCGTTGATAATCAGAGCATCCACGTGCTGAAGGGAAGGCTACAGGGAGATTCAGTTCAGCTCACAGACACGGAATGCCTGATATTGGCCAGGCTGTTTGCTGGGCATTGGAGGTGAACCCGGCCCCTCCAGAAGCTTATGGCTGGGGACAGAGCTGTAACTGGGGGAGATACGTTCAGACATTGCTGATAGCACTGCTGGAAAAGCAGTTTGGCAACACGTACCTGATGCCCCTGCTCTTTACCCAGTAGTGCCACTGTTAGACATTTATCCAGAGAGTTAGTAAGAATTGAGCAGAAGGAAAAAACAACACCCAACTTTAGCCATATTTATATCACTTAATCCTGTGAGCCTGTGAATGTTCCATGCTGTGGGGATGGCTAAGAGTTATTGATCCAAACACTCCACAGGAGAATATATAGGTCACTATTGTACCTGTCATGCCAGGCAGGTAACTCCAAGCAGGTATCTCACTCAGACGTAAGACCACTTTTCTCTCCATAGAATCCTCTGCCCTGTGGCCAAAGCCAAAGCAGTTATCAACTAGGGATGATTTTTGTCCACCAGGGGGCCATTGGCAACATCTGGAGACAATTTTGGTTGTTATAACTCAGGGTGGGGGCAGGTGCTCCTGGCATCTGATGAGTAGATGCCAGAGGTGCCACTGGACATCCTGCGATGCACAGGACAGCCCCGCAGACGGACCTGCTCGCCTGCCTGCGCCAAAGCCAGTAACGTCCAGACCTCGAAACACTGCCGGGAGTATAATAAGATCGTCCGCATTCCTAGGGCGGAACTTCCAAATGGCCATGTTTTTTAAAGTGACAAAAGATTTGGAGGTTCTTTATGGTTTAACTGTTTTTAATACATGGAAGATCAGTCTGAGTGATTCCCTGCACCAAAGTATTATTTTTTCTAACTCTATTATATGTATATTATTTTTAACTCTATTATAAATACATATATATGACATATAAATATTAAAGAAACTATTTTAAAGAAAGAGATTTCCTCATTAGCCTAAAATGACTAAATATAATTTTGAGTTTGTTTCCAGGCTTCTTCATAGCTATTAATGATAGATAGATAGATAGATAGATAGATAGATCTACACACACTGCATGTGGCTGAGTTTACATGCTGTAAACTGCTTATTTATTTATTTAGTTTTAGAGAGAGGGGAAGGGAAGGAGAAAGAGGGAGGGAAACATTGATGTGCAAGAGACCTATCAGTCAGTTGCCTCTGGCACACCCTCAACTGGGGACCGGGCCTGCAGCCCAGGTGTGTGCCCTGACTGGGAATTTGAACCTGTGACCTTTCGGTTTGCAGGCCAGCACTCAATCCCCTGAGCCACACCAGTCAGGGCCACATTTATTTCTTTATTCATTTTATAATAACCATGGTCTTTCCCCCCCAATTTACTCAGTATACACACTCACTTTTCCATATAGTTGCACAATCGTTATAATATTTTTAACAGCTGCAGGTAATTCTTTCTGTTGCATATTCTCACAAAGTCCTTTCTGCAGAGAGGTTATATTGTTACGTCTATGAGTTCTTCCTAGAGTATCGTCAGCGTTTGGTGCTTGTTTCTGGAGAGGTGCTCTCGGGCACTAGGAACTGAGGGTAAGAGTTGCCTCTGGGAGCTAGGCTGTGAGAGCTGCGCGTGGAGAAACAACAGGAAGGTCCGGACCCTGCCTGCACCTTTGACTGCCCGAACAGGGCAGGAGCAGGGTGGACATCGTCGGAAGCGTTCATGGAAGGGGGCTGGCAGAGGCAAAACCTCGTCAGTGTTCAGCCTGGCGCGGGGTAGGAAGAGGGAGTCTCTGCTGTTGGACAGCATCGATCCAGGCTGTCAGGAGGTGATCAGATGTGGCATCTGACTGCTTTGGCTGGGCTCTGCTCACCAAGCAGACATTGTACCTGAAAGGAACTTCAGAAGAGCTCATTTGAACTTGGAGCATTTTGTGGTGCCTGTGGTGGGGATGTCTGTGGAAGTTCGTGGAAATCTGCTTGTGGCCTGATTTCCTCTTTAGTTTCCCTGGGGGAGAGAATGCACCGCTAATCGTGAGGACATCCTGCATCCCAACTGTGTGACTTACAAGTCTCCTTATAAACCAGCTGTGTGTGTTTGGTGCCCTTACACTAGACCCTGGCCTGAGGAGTACAATGACTCGGAAAGAGCATGGTCGTGCCTTGAGTTGCGTTCTTTGATTCCTGTCAGCTGGGACTGCTGGTCATACCCCAGCCGGGTTTCGAAACCCTACTCACAGGTGCCGTTTCCTATGTTTTTGAGAACAGTGGTTCCTTTGCAGACCCTACATTGTCTTTGGTTAGTAGTTGGGACAGATATGCAGCCAGGATAAGAGAGCTTTCAACTGACCCTGGGCCTTAGCTCTGGTGGGCAAGTGCAGGACACAGGAGACCGCAAAGGTGTCATCCCGCTGTCAGGCCAGGTGCTGTAGGTAATGAATGGTGCGGTGTTAGGAGCGTGAGCCTTGGAGTTACATCTGCTCCAGTCGGGGGTGTGGTCTTGGGTAAATCACCTTTTATTTTTTTAATATATTTTATTGATTATGCTATTACAGTTGTCCCATTTCTCCCCCATCATTCCCCTCCACCCTACACACCCCCTCCCGCCCACATTCCCCCCTTTAGTTCACGTCCATGTGTCATAAGTTCTTTAGCTTCTACATTTCCCACACTATTCTTGCCCTCCCCCCGTCTATTTTCTACCTACCATCTATGCTACTTATTCTCTGTACCTTTCTCCCTCTCTCCTCCTCCCACTCCCCTGTTGCTAACCCTCCATGTGGTCTCCATTTCTGTGTTTCTGCTCCTATTCTATTGTTTGCTTAGTTTGCTTTTGTTTTAGGTGTGGTTGTTAATATCTGTGAGTTTGCTGTCTTTTTACTGTCCTATTTTTTATCTTCTTTTTCATAGATAAGTCCCTTTAATATTTCATAGAATAAGGGCTTGGTGATGATGAATTCCTTTAACTTGACCTTATCTGAGAAGCATTTTATCTTCCCTTCCATTCTAAATGACAGCTTTGCTGGATAGAGCAATCTTGGATGTAGGTCCTTGACTTTCATGACTTGGAATACTTCTTTCCAGCCCCTTCTTGCCTGAAAGCTCTTTTAAGAAATCAGCTGACAGTTTGATGGGAACTCCTTTGTAGGTGACTGTGCCTTATCCCATTCTGCTTCTAGAATTCTCTCCTTCATTTGAATCTTGGCTAATGGAATTATGATGTGCCTTGGTGTGTTCCTCCTTGGGTCCAACTTCTTTGGGACTCTTTGAGCTTCCTGGACTTCCTGGAAATCTATTTCCTTTGCCAGATTGGGGAAGTTCTCCTTTATTATTTGTTCAAATAAGTTTTCTACTTGTGCTCTTTCTCTTCCCATTCTGGTACCCCTGTAATTCAGATGTTGGGATGTTTAAAGATGTCCTGGAGGTTCCTAAGCCTCTCCTCATTTTTTTGAATTCTTGTTTCTTCACACTTTTCTGATTGAATGTTTGTTTCTTCTTTCTGGTCTACTCAAGTGATCTGAGTCCCAGTTTTCCTCCCATCACTGTTGGTTCCCTGGGCATTTTCTTCATTTGTTCCCATTTGTTCCTCTAATTTGTGAGCAAAATTAACTGATTCTATGAGCATCCTGATCACCAGGGCTTTGAATTGTGCATCTGATAGGTTGGCTATCTCTTTGTTGCTTAGATGAATTGGCTCTGGGGCTTTGATCTGTTTTCCCGTTTGAGCCTTTTTGGGGGGGCGGGGTCTGGTCGCAGCTGTTACGTATGAGGGGCGGGGCCTTAGTTGTTCCCCGGGGTGGAGCAGCCCAGTCACAGGGTTGTGATGCCATATGTGGGGGCGGGGTCGAAGAAGGAACAGTGGCTCTTGCTCTTCTCTCTCTTGGATTCCAATCCCTTCCGCTGCTTTCCCCAAGCAAATTGGGCCCTTCTGGTGCTGATTTCCACGTGAGTGGGCTTGTGTATGTCACAGGATCGTGTAGGCCTCTCCAACAAACTCTCCTGTGAGGCTGGGAGTATCTCTGGGCGCCTCAACCCCCACAAGTGTTTTCAATCAGTGCTTTTAGGCGTCACTTCCCGGCGCTGGGGCACTGGGTTGTGCAGTCTGTCTTGCTGCCCATTTTCACCTGATTTATCTGCTCACGAATGTGTGACCACAGTCAGCCGCCTTGTGCACCTTGCTGGGTCTGCTAGTTGCCTCCCCACACGTGGTAACCGCAGCCTGTGCGCCTGGGGTGTGCCAACTGCCACCTGCGTGTCTGGGACTACTAGCCACTGCTTTTTCCTGCCACGATCCCTTTCCACTGGCCGCCGACTCCGCCCCTCTTACCGGTCTGGGTGAATTGTTGTTGGACTTCTGTACAATTCAATTTTCTATCTGTTCGGCTTGTTTTTTTGGTTCTAAATTTTTGTTATCCTTAATTTTGGTTGTGAGAGGAGGCACAGTGTGTCCACCTATGCCTCCATCTTGGCCGGAAGTCCTAAATCACCTTTTAGAGACTGGGCATTCTCATCTCAGTATGGGAACAACGCATTATCGCCCTGTCATAGGGTTGTGCAGGACTTAACACAGGAGACCACTCGAGAAGAGTACTTGGCGCAGCTCCTGTGTAACCTCTCTGTACCTCAGTTTTCTTGTCTGTGAAATAGGTTAATGTGTATTTACTGTACAAGATTGTTGTGGAGATTAAATGAAGTTTATCTGTGTAAAGCACCTAAAACAGCCCCTGTTTGATTAATAAGGGTTATGGAGATGTTTGCTTACATCTGTTTACTTTTGGTTCTTCATTGAAGGAGTCGTGTGAAACCAGTGGAGTACAGTCAGATGTACAGCTACAGCTACAACCAGTATTACCAGCAGTACCAGAACTACTATGCCCAGTGGGGCTATGACCAGAACACAGGCAGCTACAGCTACAGCTATCCCCAGTATGGCTACACGCAGAGCACCATGCAGGTACCCGCGCCTTGGCTAGTCTGCCACCTTGGATAACGTTGTCCTTTAGAGACATAGCTTACTCTGCAGGGTGGGACTGATAAGGGCAGGATGTCAGGCTTCAGAAAAAAAGTGGGGGAAGGTGGAGCAACCTAGTTCCTCTCGTTAAAAATAGGCCATCCCGGTGATGGGCCAGGACTTTGCCGTCCTTCTCACCCTTCTCTCTGGTCTCTTGACAGACATATGAAGAAGTCGGAGATGATGCGTTGGAAGGTAAGAAAGGAGCCCGTCGCGCGTTCCCTCAGTCCGCCATTATGCAGTGGTTGCTTTGTGTCTGGCACCGTGCCTTCAGCTAGATGCTGAAGGAAGGCATGGTGAGTTCTGCCTGGAGAAACTTAACTTAAAAAAAAAATTGAGAGAGAGAAATATTGATTTGTTCCATTTATTTATGCATTCATGTGGTTGATTCTTGTATGTGCCCTGACCGGAGATTGAATCTCCAACCATGGTGTACTGGGATGGTGCTCTAACCAACTGAGCTACCAGGCCAGGGCTGGAGGAACTTACATTCTAATGAGAGAGTCAGTGCATAATTACAGTAAGAAGTGTGTATGTCTCCCAGAGGTGTGAGTGCAGGTCCCAGAGATCCCAGGGCAAAGCAGCTCTGGGGTGGGAGGTAGCCTGTCACTCCCTAGATGACTGGCATTCTACCCTGGGATGTAGGTCTTTAGCAAAAAATACTGTTGCCTTGCATTCGACAGTTTGTAAAAATCACTTTTTATTTCATGGGGTTTTTTCCTATATAAAATTGCATGTTTCTCATTTTCAAGTAATAGTTATGATTGAAATTTTAGAAAATTGGTAAAGTATTCTGAAATAACTCAAAACTACCCTAATCTTGCTGCATAGTAATAGCTATTAATTTTTTTATTAAAAAGATTTATTATAATTTTATTGAATCTTAACAAAGAAAATGGAAGGAATTGCTAATGCACAAACAAATGATTTTTAAAAATATTTTATTTATTTATTTTTAGATAGAAGGGGAAAGGAGGGAGGGAGGGAGAGAGAGAGAGAGAGAGAGAGAGAAAGAAAGAAAGAGAGAGAGAGAAACATCAATGTCTAGTTGCCTCTTGCATCCCCATCCCCCTTACCAGGGACCCGGCCCACAACCCAGGCATGTGCTCCAACTGGGAATCAAACTGGCCGGTGATCAGTCCACTGAGTCACACCAGCCAGGGCCAAACAAATGATTTTTTAATGTGATATTAATACTTAAAGGATTCTCTAAGGTTTGAAAAATTATGGAAAACAAGTTTTTTTCAACATGTTTCTGAACAGATATTAAGTTTTAAATAAGTATAGTTGTCTTAAAATCAGAATTAATTTCTAAGTAAATAAAATTTTTTTAATGTACAAAAAGACTCAAAGATTGAAACCTAAGGACTATCTTTAAAGAGATAGTCATAGGGCAAAGGTGATCAGTCTCAAAGCAAAATATCAGAAACATCACCTTCAGGCAGAGGACAAACTTGTCCACTTTGTAGCTTTTTAAAACACTTTCCTTATGTGCTCTCATCTGATTTTAACAGCAGTGACCTTGGAGAGCAGGCTGGGCAGAACGCGGGAGCTCCAGTTGCCAGATGGGGAACTGGGGCCCAAGTGGTCTGTCTGCTCAGGGTCACAGAGTGAATTAAGGACAAAGTCAGGCCTGGAGTCCCTGTCTTTCTATACTCATTGCTGGGTCTTTCCTCCAGGAAATGCCTTCCTTTTAGAGATAATAAACCTTATTATAATAATATTTGTGTATCACCAGAGATTTTCCAATCTCTTTCTCATCCATTAGTAATATACTAATAGCCAGCATATTTTGAGCTATGCACTGCTCCCTGTCAGCACTGTGATGGGTGGATACCCCCATAACCCTCATTCTTCTACAGAAAACTGAGGCTTAATAATAGCTGTGACTGAGGTTTTTACTGCATTCAGGGCACTGTTCCAAGCACTTTACATGTATTAACTAAGTTATCCTTCACAACAGTTTTTAGGTAAGTACCACAATTATCTTGACTTTTATAGAATGGAAAACTGAGGTGGAGAAGTTAGGTTACTTGTTGAACGTCAACATAGTTGTAAGCTGCAGCTCAGTACAAGAGGCAGGGTCAGTCTTGGAGCCTCTGCAGGCTTGCCCAAGACCTCCTGCTCTTTGCCACTGAATTAAAGTGCCCCCCATTTTAACCTACTATAACCACACAGTGAAGCGGGTGCCCAACAGGGGTTGTTACCCTTCTCTGCCTCGTTCTTGGTTTCAGTAGGCCATCTTCCAGACTTCCTGCGGAATGAGGAAGGGTGCTTTATTCTGTGTCCTTGGAAGTCAGCACATGCAAAGGCCTGCCCTTGGTTGAGCCCTTTACTCTGTTCCCATAGCTGTTAACTACACAGAATCAGACTGGTCCTGCTTTCTGTCAGCATTTCCCACATGGAGCCTCTGTCGGTGCTCAGATCTCCAAGTCAGAGAGAGACAGACCCCTCTGGTTGCGGGAATGGACATAGTACTTATGTGAAGAGGTTCATCACTCACTGGTTTGAGAATGGAGACAGAAACTTAACAGTGGGTGAGAAAGGTGGAAGTAATTTACAGAAGAAACACAAATGGCTGATAGACCTCGAGAAAAATGTAAACATGCTCTTATGTCAGTCAAGGTTCTCCAGAGAAACAGAACCAAGAGGATATATTTATTCACATATAAGGCCAGACAGCACGCTGGAACTCAGGCAGGATTTCCGTGTCTACAGTAGTATGGCAGAATATCCTTGGGAAACCAGTTTAGGGCCTGAAGGCCTTCAATTGATTGAATAGGCCCGACCCCATTATTGAGGATAATCTTTATTGAAAGTCACTGATCACAGGTGTTAATCATATCTACAAAATACCTTTACAGCAACAGGTGGACTGGTGGCCAACCAAACAACTGGGCACCGTAGCCTTGCCAAATTCCCACAGAAGTCAACCATCACACTATTGATAATCAAATTCAAATTAGAATATACTGTAGCCCTGGCTGGTATGGCTCAGCGGATTGAGCGCTGGACTGCAAAGCAAAGGGTCACAAGTTTGATTCCCAGTCAGGGCACATGCCTGGGTTGCTGGCTAGGTCTCCGGTGGGGGACACGGGAGCGGTAACCACACATGGATGTTTCTCTTCCTCTCCATCCCTTCCCCTCTCGAAAATAAATAAATAAAACTTTTTTTTTTTTTTTTTTAAAGAATATACTGTTAAAAGTTTTTATTATGGCCCTGGCTGGTGTGGCTCAGTGGATTGAGCGCTGGACTGCAAAGCAAAGAGTCACAGGTTTGATTCCCAGTCAGGGCACATGCCTGGGTTGTGGGCCGGGTCCCTGATTGGTGGCATGTAAGAGGCAACCACACATTGATATTTCTCTCCCTTCCTCCCTCCCTTCCCTTCTCTAGAAAAAATATTTTTAAAAATTATCACCACAAATCTAGTTAACACAGTCACCATCTACAGTACAGGCTGGGGCACAGATAGGTTTATAGTTGTTTGTGTGGAAAACAATGCGATAACAAATGAATAATAATGTAAGAGTAAACTGCTTTGTGTATTCAAACTATAATTACAGTTAACCCAGCGCCATTTGTTGAAAAGACTGTTTGTTTACCCATCGAATTGTCTTGGTAACTGTGGAAGAGCAGTTTGCTCTAACTGTATAGGTTCGTTTCCTAGTCATTGACCTGCGTGTCTGTCTCGGACCACTGCCTGTCTCTCCTATTGCAGCTTTACAGGAAGTTTTGAAATGGGGAAGTGTTACTCCTTGAATTTTGTTCTTTTTAAAGATGGTTTTGGCTGTTCCAGATCCCTTCATTTCCATATAAATTTTACAATAAGGTTTTCATTTTCTGCAAAAAACAAAAAGGGCAACTACAGTTTTGCTAGGAATTGCACTGAATCTGTAGATTAATTTGGGGAATTTTGCCATCTTAATAAAATTGTCTTCCAGTCCAAGTACATGGGCTGTTTATTTAGGTCTTTAATTTTCTCATTAGTTTTAAAATATGTTTTAATGAATGGGTGCATGTGCATTTTATACTAACCTAAGTACTCAAAGTGTAAAATGTTATCATAGTGATCGTTTTGAACTTTTGTGAAAGATAACACATATGTGGAAAAGTACATAAAACCAATGTATAGATTAACATGAAATTGTAAAGCAATTGCCCATGAAACCTGCATTCCGGTCAAGTAGAATGCTGCCAGCCTCCAGAAGCCATCCCTCCCCCAATCACAGCTTCTTGTGGCAACCGTTTTCTTCCTTCTCTTTGTAGCTTTTATCACTTAGGTATGTATGCCTAAACAATGGTTTATTTTTGCCTGTGTTTGGCCTTTATATAATGCAGTCATTTTGACTATGGTGTTTTTCATTCAACATTCATCAATTTGAGATTCAAATTGTGTGCAGCTGAGGTTCATTTTCAGTGCTATGTATTAGTCTTTCTTTAAAAATTTCATTTATTTCTAGAGATGGGAGAGAAACAGATTGGTTGCCTCTTGCGTGCCCCTAACTAGGGACCTGGCCCACAACCTATGCATGTATCCTGACAGGGTTGGCAATCAGCCTCCGACCTTTCAGTTTGCAGGACAATGCCCAACCCACTGAGCTACACCAGGCAGGGTAGTGCTATGATAATAGTGGTTTGGGTTTAGTCATTTGGATCAGGTTTTCCAAGCCCAAAATTAACATAAGCTCACCAGAAAATCCAGGGCACTTGATGGCTAGGTATAGGTGTAGCTTTCAGTAAGTGTAAATTAATAGTGGCCATTATTTGAGTAGTAACTTAACTACACATTTTGTTATCCTATTTTCACCCTCACAG
The DNA here is from genome assembly GCA_004027475.1 of Anoura caudifer. NCBI lineage: Eukaryota > Metazoa > Chordata > Mammalia > Chiroptera > Phyllostomidae > Anoura > Anoura caudifer. Next base: position 43,354 of record PVKU01006708.1, read on the forward strand.
GAACCCTGCAAAGCAGTTGTATCAGCCCCCAAGTTAGGGAACTTGCCCTAGAAAACAGGAAGTCCTGGATAGGGTCTGAACCCAAGACTCGAGATCTCCTGGCTGCCAAGTGCTTTTCCCCCTTGGTGCTCCCTAAATGCATCCGTTTCTGTTCCAGACCCCATGCCACAGCTGGACGTGACCGAGGCCAACAAGGAGTTCATGGAGCAGAGTGAGGAGCTGTATGACGCGCTGATGGATTGTCACTGGCAGCCCCTGGACACAGTGTCTTCGGAGATCCCTGCCATGATGTAGCCAGGACAGAGGACAGCCAGAATGGACCATATGAGGGGAAAGAGACTCCTTTAGAACTTTAACCTTTTTGGAAATGTTTTAGATTTTAATAACCAAGCCCTGGCCGGTATGGCTTAATGGATTGAACTCTGGCCTGCAAACCTAGAAGTCCGTCGTTGGGGGAGTACGTGAAGCTACCAGTTGCACATCGTTTCCCTCTCCCTCCCTTGCCCTCTCTGTAAAACCTTTTGTAAAAAAATTTTAATCAAGTTCCCCAAGAGTATGATGATCACTGCAACACTGCTGCCTTCATGTGATGCAGTGAGCCATTTCAGCCTGGAAACACAACAAATCAGGAAGTCCCCCATGTTGTCATCTCTGACACCCAGGACCCTCATCCTCAAGAGTCTGAGTCTGTGCTAGAGATCACCAAATTTTAGTTTTGTGCTAGAGTTTGGGGGAGAGGGAGTGGCAGGGGAAATACAACTTGAGTTAAAAGTGTCCATACCACAAGCCTTCAAAGATCTAATCTTAGGCTCAGCAAAGGAGAACCACGTCTAACTGCAATTAGGGAAGTAATCATACTGTCCTGAGAGGTCAAGAGATTGAGACTATGATTTAGTTTGGGTCTGTGAAGTACTTAGGCAGATACCAGCACTCACAAGATGACCATGGTCAGTTTTCACCTACAGTTAACCTGTTGGGAAAGTATCCTGGGACTGAGCCCAAAGAAAGAGGCTGACAACCTCATTACGTTAAGAGTTTATTAAGACAGTCCTCCAGGCTGCAGGGCAGGATGGACAGGGGAGCAGCCCGGGATAAGGGGTGGGAAAGGCTTGTTTCAAGACCCAGCAGCAGGCGGTGGAGCATGGGGGGTGGGTGGAGGGGTGGTCTGAGGGGATTTACTGCTACTTGGTCTCTGTTCTGGCCCCCAGACTGGTCTTTCAGCCTGTTGCTTCCCGTACAGCTTCTCTCCTGGAAAGGAAGTGTATGCCAACGGGTTAATACTGCCCCGGTTCACCACTGCCACCCAGGCACTTATCCTGGAGCTGGTCTCAGTCCCATATCCGCATTTATCATCCACAGATGTCCACTTAGATTAGGTTTCATCCCAGACCAGGCACCCTAGAATAAACACCCCAAGCGAGACGGTACTACTTGTTTCTACCGAACCCACCTCCCGTGGTTTGAGGTTACCCCAAGGAGCATGAGCTCAAGTTCCTGCAGAGCATATATATTCACAGCAGCCCGTGCTGCCCGAAGTCCCGAAGTGCAGGGCTGGCCCCTCTGCCACATTCTACTCGCAGCAGAATGTGCTCTTGGACTTCAGGATGGGCAAACCTAAGTGACCAAATCATACTGTAAACACTAATTTTTGCTCTCTGGCAGCTAACAAATACAGCACACGAGGCAGGCAACTGCTCCACTTACCCAACTCTGTAGGTTAATCATAGATGAAGACAGCTCACTGACAACAGATCTAAAAAAAAAAAAAAGACGACACGCTCAATCAAGAGGCAATAAAACCAATGACAAATCCCTTCCAAATACCGAACTGTTATTCACATCACTATACCAACTGCCCAGAGGGTCACACGCATGCTATTCTTTGATTTTACAGGAGAGGAAGAAACAAGTTCAAAGAGAATTTAACCTTGTTTGAAACTAGCCCACATGCTACAGAGCTGCGAGGCCAGATTCAGTGTTACTTTCCCTCCTTTTACGACCACCAAGACCGGTGTTCAGATCTGATGGGAAAGGGAACCGGAGGGTCACACTGTTTTCAATGTCTAACTTTACCTTATTTTAAAGCACAGGGACAGCAACAAGCTGACATCTTAGCTTTTTCAGTACCAGCCACAGGTAGGAAACGTGGAGGCAGCCTGCAGAAAAAGTATGAAAGCTCTAAACCAAAGTTGATGGAATATATCCATCTGCACGGAAATTGATGCAAACACCTGGACTCAGGCAGCAGGCTCTCAAGCCCAGGTCCTGAGCTATTATAGGAAAGGCGAGTGGCAGCTGCAGGTATTATGCTGACCTGAGCTGTCAAAGTCTCTCCAGATTGCTCTCGCATGCAGTTGGAGATCCCATGGCTACAACCAGCCACAGCCCTTGGAAACATGCTGTACCGAACCACTGGGCAGCACCCAAATCAAGTGTCCACAAGAAACCTACCATGTCCTGAGGTGGTTGTGTTCCATCACTGCTGTAGCTCAGGTCCTCACTCACCAGAAAGCAATCTGAGCCATCGGGAAATCTTCACCTGGAACAGCTAAGATGAGAACACAAATGATCTATTTGGTCTTCAGAGTCATAGAGGTTTAACTGGCCTTTGATCCTGGCATTGAGGCCTTAAGCTTTCAAGGGCAATGACCAAAAGCATCGCCAAGATCTGTGCCACCTGCCACTGGATTTCCCCACGAAGATGTCTAACCCACTCCCATCTGCCCCTCCATACTCTCTTGGCCTCAACCCACCCCCCTTCAAAAGCTATGCCAGACCCCATCACAGTGATTTTCAACCCTTTCCATGTCACGGTACACACAACTTCTAAAATGCTTCAGCGCACCAAAAAAATATTTTTTTTTGTCAATATGACAAAAATGTAGGTATGATTTTGATTCATTCACACTGGATGACTATTGTTGGGCTGGCTGTTGCCATTATATTTGCAGTCTAAGGGAAAAAGAGGTCAGTGCCCCTAATGGGTATTGCCAAGTTGTTGGGTTTTTTTAACTTTATAAAAAAGATTTATTTACTTTTAGAGGGGAAGGGAGGAAGAAAGAGAGGGACAGAACACCAGTGTGCAAGAGATACATCCAGAGGTTTCCTCTCACACACCAACTGGGAAACCAGCAGCAACCCAGGCACATGCCCTAACAGGGAACTGAGCCTTGGTCCACAGGCCAACACTCAATCCACTAAGCCACATCAGCCCTGGCAGGTACTGCACGTTTTAAAAATCCTTGTGGCACACTCGTTGAAAATCACCACCCTACCAACATTTCTTGCTAGTCTATGGAAATATGTCAATTTTAATAAAGATTTGTTTATACCTGAGAAAACAGCAGGTACGATCAAAACTGTCTTTTCCCAAAATGTTGCAGATCAGTTACAGCAAACAGAACAGCGACCGTCAAGGAAAACTGTCACTCTGGGCTCCTTTTTGACTGCAGCAGCTACGTGGAAGCAGCAGCAGCTTCGATAAGAGCCACAGGGCACCGTGTCACAGGACAGCCCAAGCTCTGCTCTGCCCTAAAACTCACCTAAATCCTGCGCATCATTATTGCCTACCGAAACTCGTCATTCTTAAGACCAAAAGAAAACAGAGATCCTATAAACCCCAATTACCACTTAATACCTGAATGATCCTAAAACCCATCCTCCAGAAATCCTTGCCCTCATATTCACTAGGGCGACCTTCGTATCACGTGTTGTGCAGTCAGGTAACAAAAGGGAAGTCACTTGCCCAAGGTAACCCAGCAGGTAGCTGTTGAACATGAAGGCAGATTCCGATTCAAGATCTGGCTGACACCAACACGCAGCCTCCCCCAAATTAACCCACTTAAGGCCCAGAGTTGCCGTGCACACAGCCGCCCACCCACGCTACTTACCCGTCATACTCGAACGCCAGGCTGCGCGGGCCGAGGGTTGGGGGAAGGGCGCCGGCCCTCCTCACTGCGCAGGCGGTCCACGTGCCCCTCTGGACCTCGGCCCCGGCGGGCGGAGAGGCCTGGCCCCTCATTGCCACACTTAACATCCTGCAGCCTCGGGAGGCCGATGGAGGTAGGCTAAGGGCAGGGAGGAGGGGGGCTGCTGGTAGACGATGGGCATGAAGAACGACAGGCCAGCTTATCACATGTAACCACGAACGCAGCGGTGGCAAGAAAGGACTGGTTGGTGCGGTGTGGGGGGTATATATAGGCTCCGCCTCCGGCGGCCGCGTGCGAGGATTGGAGCCGCGCTCCGCGCGGACCGCTGGGAGTTATAGTCCCTTCGGTCCCTTTGCCTTCCGGCTCTGGACGGTGCGTCAGGCTCCCAGACCAACGTGCGTGCGGGGCGGGCACGTTTTCACAGTGGGTGGAGGAACGAAGCAGAGTGTGTGTTCATTGGCGAAGGAACCCCGTTCACGTCAGTCCAGCACTTCGCGAGCGGCCTGCGCACGGCGCTGGCCCTACGCAGGAATCAAACTCCTCGTGCCCTCGAGTTTAGTCTGGGAAGATTCTCAGAGCTGGGAAAAGAAAGGGGTCCGGTCAGACCGCCGTGGGCCTGCCTGACGGGGGGCAGCGACCGAGTGCTGTTTCGGGGAGGGCTCTCTGTTAGGTCTTGTAGAGGAGCCTTGGGAGGGCGTCTTAGGAAGAGGCGACTGATTGCTCGTGGGATGCATGTTTAATTTGTTCAAGGTTGTCTTTTCCGCTGTTAGGTAAGTACCTTTTCTGAGTGCTAAGTACCAGTAAACTATGCTCGATTACGTCAGCGACTTTGCATAATAACCCTATGTACAGGCATTATAATTATGCCCTTTTATACGCAGATAGGAAACTGAGGCATGTATCACACAGCTAGCAAGTGAGGGGCTGGTATCCGAATCCGGGAGTCCACCCCAGTGACCACCCTCACAGTCATTGTGCCATCTGCGTATTTCGTCCATCTAATGAATAAGCGTCAATATACACATAATAGCTGTCAAGAATTAAGTGCCCCAGCCCTGGCCAGGTAGCTCCGTTGGTTAGAGCACCCTCCAGATAACACCAAGGTTGCTGGTTCCATCTTGGGTCAGGGCACATACAGGAAGCAACCAATGAATTCATAAATAAGTGGAACAACAAGTTGATATCTCTCTTTCCTTTCTCTCCCTCTCTCTGTAAATATATATATATATATTTTTTTTTATTATTTTTTTTTATTTTTTTAAGAATTAAGAAAAAAAGCCCTGGCTGGTGTAGCTCAGTAGATTGAGCGCGGGCCTGCAAACCAAAGGATCGTGGTTGATTCCCAGTCAGGGCACATGCCTGGGTTGCAGGCCAGTTCCCAGCAGGGAACACGCGAGGCAACCACACATTGATATTTCTCTCCCTCTCTCCTTCCCTTCCCCTCTGAAGATAAATAAAATCTTAAAAAAAAAAAAAAGAATTAAGAAAAAAAGAATTAAGCTCCTATTCTGTGCTTAATCTACTTATTTTTATGTGTACATACACTTTAAAAGGTTGGTACTACTATTTTTCCCACTTTATGGAGAAGGCAACAGATTAAGAGTGTAAGAAACTTTCTAATGACTTCCAAATGTGTGTCTTCAACCCTGCTTTTCTCCTGAGCTCCAGACCTTATATCCTGCTGCTTCCTTGACCTCTACATGGGGATGTTTAATAAACAGGCTTCCCAGGGCACAGCTTCACCTCCTCCAAACCTCCTCTTCCCTTTCTCAGTAAGTCCTTGGAATGACCCTGGACTCCTCGTTCTCTTAACATCTCAGGTTCAGTACATCAGCAGATCCTTGTTCTCATCTTTTTTTTTTCTTTATCAAATTTGTGGGCTGACATCCGTTAATGAAATTATGTAGGTTTCAGAGGTACAAGTCTATAGTACATCACCTGTATAGTGTATTGTGTGTTTACCACCCCAAGTCACGTCTCCTTCCATCACCATATATGCCCCCTTTACTTTCTTCTACCTCCCCCCACCCCCTTTCCCTCTGGTAATCACCATACTGTTATACATGAGGTTATTTTGTTTGTTTTGCTTAAGCCCTTCACCTTTTTCACCTTTGCGTTCTCCATCTTTGGGATGTTTTAAGAATCACGGTTTTTACTACCCCCGTTGATGTTATCATTCCCTCTGACCCACAAGGGAACAGTAGCTTCCTCACTACTCTCCCTGAATCTGCCCTTGGTCCCTGTACCATGGTCTTAACACACCAGCCAAAGTGTTGAAAGAGCAAAAGTTCTTCATTTTGATTAAGTCCAATATAATGATTTTTCTCTTTTGAAGTTTGTGCTCTTTGCGCCCTTAAAAAAAAACTTTTAAAATAAATAATAAAATAAAATGTTTGCCTAACTCAAAGAAATTAAAATTTTTTGTTTTCTTTTAGGAGTTTAATAGTTTTAGCTCTTACATTTAGATCTTTGATTCATTTTGAGTTAATATTTGTGCATGGTGTGAGGTAGGAGGCAAGGTATTTTATTGCATAAGGCATCCAATTGTTCCATCTTTATTTGTTGAAAAGATTTTTTCCACCTAATGGCTTTGGCACTTTGTTACAAATCTGTTGACCATATGTACAGGTCTGTTTCTGTACTCAGTACTACACTCACTGTCTGATTAATGTTGCTCTTTAATAAGTCTCGAAATAGAGTAGGATAAGTCATCCAACTTTGTTATACTTTTTCAGATTATTTTAGCTATTTAGAGCCCTTTGAAATTCCATATGTATTTTAGTATCAGCTAATTTCTATTTTTTTTAAGCCTACTGGGATCTGGTTGGTATTGCATCGAATCTATGGATTAATTTGGGGAGAATTGACATCTTAATGATATTGAGTCATCTGATCCATGAGGCTGGTGTATATCTTTCATTTTTTTAGATTATCTTTCTCTCAACAGTGTTTTCAGTGTATAGGTCTTGCATCTTGTATACCTTTTGTTAAATTTATCCCTAAGTTTTTCATATTTGGATGCTATTGTAAATAGTATTGTTCTTGTCAATTTCAAATCCCAAATAGTCATTGCTAGTATATAGATATAGAATTAATTTTTGCATATTGACTGGTATCCTGCAACCTTGTTAAACTCAGTTATTAATTCTAGCAATTTTTCTTGTATTTCTTAGGACTTTTTACATGTCTATGAATAAAGACAGGTTTACTTCTTCCTTCCCAATCTGGATGCTTTTTATTTCTTTTTCTGGGACCTCCAGTACAATAGTGAACTATTAAGTTACATTTCAACAAAATTTAAAAGTCTTGATCTTCAAGTGACACTGTTAAGTAAATAAAAAGCAAGAGACAGACTGGGGAAAAGTATTTCCAAAACATATAATCCAACAAGGGACTTCTACTTAGAGCATAAAGAACACTTAAAGTGCAACACTAAAAAATCAAAACTATTCAATTTTTTTAAATTGCCACCAAATTTGAAAAACACCTCACCGAAGAAGATAAACAGATGGCAAATAAACATATGAATGATGCTCAACATCAGTCATTAGGGAATTGTAAATTAGAACTATAATGAGAACAACACCACAGACCCGCTGGAATGGCTAAAAATTAAATGACAATATCAAGTGATGTCAAGAAAGTAGAGCAACTGGAACTCTCAGACAGTGGTCAGGATTGTAAAATAGTGCGTCCACTTTGGAAAACAGCGTGTCAGTTTCTAAAGTAAAACATGCACCTACCGTATTACGCATTCACTGCCCTACGAGGTATTTCCCAAGAGAGAAATGAAAGCACGCATGTGCACAACGACTTAAATGTAAATGTTCACAGCAATCTGATTTGTAATGCCCAGAGGCTGGAAATCACCCAAATGTCCTTCAGCGAAGGATTGGGTAAACAAATTGTATATCCAGGCACTGGAATACTACTCAGTTATAAAAAGAAACAGGCTTTACATGCACATCAAAATGGACGAATCTTTGCGTTGCTGATTGATAGCAGCTGGGCAAACATACATACTGTGTGATTTCATTTATATACACTTTGAGGAAATGTAAAGTGCACTCTAGTGGCAGAAAGCAAAGGAGTGGCTGCCTGGGAGTGGGGGGCAGGAAAGAAGAATGTAAAAAGCACATGGAGAAACTTTTGGGGGTGATTAATGTTCATTATCTGGATTGTGGCCGTGGTTTCATGGGTGTACATTTATGTCACAACTCCTTATATTGTACATTTTTCATATGTGCAGTTTATTGTGCCAATTTTGCCCCAATAAAGATATCTTTTAAGTAAACAAGAAAACATTTAGATGATGTAATTCATCTGCCCTCAAATCACTGACTTCTCAACACATATTTCCAGAACTACCCAGTGAGGTGGCCACCATGATTTGCCTCACTTAACAGAAGGGGAAGCAGGAGTAGGGAGGGGAGAAGACTTGCCCCCAGCTGATCAAATAGATCAGCTGACATCCAGATGCACATGACCCCAACCCGCAGTGTCTGGGAGAGGAAGTTCAAGGAGGCTGATGCTGACAGTGCACTTGCCCGTGTGTACTGACCATAAAGCTTTCTGGGAAGGCTGGGTTCAAACTGCATTTAAAGCTATTTCATGCCTCTCTGCCTTGGCGCAGCAGCCCTTCCTCCCTGACCTCCCCAGCTCCCGTTGTCCTTGGAGACCCATCACCTCCTGTAAGAGGTCTCTGACCTGGACCTCCTCAAGTCTTGCTCTATTATGGTGTCTGACTGACTGATGGAATGAATGAATGAATGAATGAATGAATGAATGAATAGCACTTCTCCACTTTCATTCATTCATTCAGCCGTACATAGTTACTGAGTTTCTATTTTGTATCATGCATTGAGGATAACCATTGGTCCCTGCCCCAAAGGGGCTCACACCTAGAAGTGGGGCAGACTTCACAGCGGACTAAAAGGGCATGTGACCTCATTGGCCAGTCTCAGAGGGGCTTCCCAAGGGTGGGGATCTACACTGCGGTGTTAGCCCTCTGAAGAGCAGAAGGGGAGTGTGTTCTGGCTGAGGGCTGAGAAGAGGAAAGATGCTCAGCTTGGCTGGAGCTCAGAGCCCCTGCGGTAGGTAAAGAGGGATTGGGGGCATCTGTAAGGAGAACCGGACACTAAAAATATTTTCCAGCCTCATAGAGCAAGGTGGGGAGAACAATTCCTCCTAGATGGAGGAGTAGGTAAGGCAGGAGGGAGTGGGCAGATTCTTTTGATTTGGGCAGAGCTGGTGGCAAGGATCCCTCCGACACACACAACCTTCTTTTTGGTGCCTCGTGGTTCCTAGGTTGTCAGGTTTCTCTCCGACTCCTGGAAGAAGGGGCAGGCAGAGGTGGGTTCCTTCAGGCTCTACCATGCAGGTGGCTTCTCACTGACTTGTTCAGAGTTAGCCAGAAGAAAACCTGGGCCCTTTCAGATCCCCAACCTGTTCAGTCAGACACAAAAATAGCAAACATGGTAGCAAACAGGGCCTTGACCTTTGGTGGACTTAGAAGGTAGTCTCATAATTCCTTGCCGAGTGACCTTGGGCTGGTTAAATAACCATAAAGTTAAATAACTTCTCTGAGCCTCAATTTTCTCATCTGTAAAAATGGACAGGATAACAACACCTACTCACAAGGCTGTGTGAGGAGGAAATGTGATGATGTTGTGGTTGAAATAGTGAGGACCCCCACCCCACCCCACCAATTTGCTAAAACAAGTGAAACTGGTAAGAAGCTACCTGTTTGGGACTAGCCAGAAGTCCCGCCTTGATGCTCTGGGTTGCCAGACTGGAAAGGGTGAAGTGGATCTTGGAAGTAGAACTGACCACCATGTCCTTGTCCTCTTGGGACTTACTTTGCAGTCCCCTTTTGTGGGATATCAAAGGGGTAATAAAGAGTGAGACAGCCCTGGTGGGGTAGCTCAGTTAGAGCATCATCCCAATACCCCAAGGTTGTGAGTTCAATCCCTGGACAGGGCACACACAGGAACCAGCCAATGAATGCATAAATAAGTGAAACATCAAATGAATGTTTCTGTCTCTCCGTTCCTGTCCCTATAAAAGCAATAAATAAATTTTTAAAAGAAGGCAAACCCAGATGTGAGTCCCAGACCTGAGACAAGCCACACATCTGAGCCCCCTCTCAAAGGGTTGCTGCCCACAAAGCATAAAGAATGGACCGTCTGGCTTCATAAATGTTAGCTGTCCAGGCCACAGGCCAAAGGCACTCCCCCTGCTGTCACAGTTGTCTGTGTCTGTTCTGCCTCTTCTGCCAGACTGTGTCCCATCCTCTCCCTGGGCCGTGGGGCCCTTCACGGGCAGGCGGGAGGAAGCAGTGGGGGCTGTTGAACGTTGAACCTGAACATTGAGAAGGAGGCCCCAGGCCAGGGTAAGTGGGGCCCCAGGAAAAGGCACCGAGCAGAAAAGGGGCACCTATAAGCCATCAGCTTTCCAGAGTGGTGTCTCCAGGTCCAGCAGCAGGGGGCCCAGCTGGGCGAACTAACAGGAGCGCGATGCTGGAGAGAGAAACCACCACAGCAGGTGAATGAATGATGCGACCGCTCTAGCACTGCCAGTCTCAGGCCAGTTCCTCTTTGGTTATCATTCCTCCCCAGTCCTCCTCCCAACTTTAGTTTGATCTTTTCAACCCGTGCAGTAGTGGGTACAATTATCCTCATTTTACAGAGAAAACTGAGGCTCAGAGAGTATGTGACTTAGGTGTTTCCACCAGCCAGCTTCCCCAGGGTCAGGCCCCCTGGGCTGAAAAGACCCAGGCTCCACAGTTCCCCATGTGCGTGCTGGTGACGGGTTGCTTAGCAGCCGTGTTGGGCGGGGGCAGGGCGGGGCCGGACAGTGACTGTAGGACCCGGTGGAGGCGAGACTCAGACTCAGGCGATGGAGGCAGGAGGCTACCAGTTTCGGATCCTGCTGCTGGGGGACGCGGCTGTGGGCAAGACGTCGCTGCTGCGGCGCTACGTGGGGGGCGCGCTCGGGACCCCGGCGCCCGAGGCGGAGCTCCAGTCCGAGCCCACGGTGGGAGTCGAGTTCTACAGCCGCCCACTGCAGCTGGGAGCCGGGCCATGGGTCAAGCTGCAGCTCTGGGACACCGCGGGCCAGGAGCGCTTCAGGTGCGGGATGGGGCAGAGTGCTGTGGATACGAGGTGGGTGGAGGAGGGAAGAGAAGGGGTGAAATGAGTAGGTGAGGATCCTCACTCAGTTCGGGGATCAATGCCCGTGTCCCTGGCCATCGAGATCCCTCAGAGGGGTCAGCCCCATTGACCCAAAAGTAGAGGTCTGGGTGTCCCTGCCCTGGGGTTTGGGTCCTTCAGTCGAGTCATTCACCTGACAATTACAGCTGGGTGGGCCAAGCCCCTGAGCCAGATGCTTGAGACCTGGTCATTCTTCCCTCCACAGCCCCCAGAGGAACATTCAGGCCTTGGGGACAAGGGAGAAGGACCTGACATTGAACCCTGGAGGGATGAGTGATGAGGGTGCTGGAGGAGCCCACAGGAGCACAAGGCGGGAGGTCGAGATGGGAAAAGATTTGTGTTGGCCTTGAAGGATGCATAGGAGTTTGCCAGACAGAGAATAGGGAAGCAGACCTGCATACAGGAAAATACTAGGCCTCCTCCAGGAATGGACGTCTGTCTGGTCAGGAGAGTAGGGCGGGAATCAAACTCACCCCTTGAGTGAGAAGCACTCAGTGTCTTGGGAGAGAGACAGACTCCAGGAACACCAGCACAAGGCAGTGCGAAATGAGCTGTACCGGGCAGTGGGAAAGTAGGGGAGGCGTTCAGTGGATGCAGGGGAGGTGCTGCCTCTGGGGGTGTCCTGAAGACATAAGCCTCTCTACTTACTCCCCAATCCCATCAGGTGCATCACCAGGTCTTTTTACCGGAATGTGGTGGGTGTCCTGCTGGTTTTTGATGTGACAAACAGGAAGTCCTTTGAACACATTCCACATTGGCACCAGGAGGTCGTGGCCACTCAGGGCCCCGACAAGGCAATCTTCCTGCTGGTTGGCCACAAGAGTGACCTACAGAACACCCGTTGTGTCTCGGCCCAGGAGGCAGAGGAGCTAGCTGCCTCCCTGGGCATGGCCTTCATGGAGACCTCAGCCAAAAATAACTGCAATGTGGACCTGGCCTTCGACACACTCGCCGACGCCATCCAGCAAGCCCTGCAGCAGGGGAACATCAAGTTGGAGGAGGACTGGGGGGGCATTCGGCTCATCAGCAAGACTCAAACCCCTAAGCACCCCGGCAGGCAGCAACATGCAGGCCCATGCCAGTGCTGACTCTGGAAGGGAGAGGGTTGAAGCAATGCCAACCCCAGAAGGGCTGGTGGGATGGAGAGAGTATCTCTCCAAAGGGCAAATGGCAGAATATACCCTAAGCGTTCATATAAACAGTATTCTGGCACAGTCATGGCTCCTGGATTTTGGGGTCTTAGCTTCGCTCCTTTCCACTAGAAAGGTCCAGATGCAGGTGTGCAGCTTCCTGGTTCTGAGCCTGATTCCTCGTAAAACATCCTACCTCAAGGTGGTGGGGAGGTGCATGAATTAGATATGCTCAGCCAGAACCTGTCACATGCTGAGAACTGAATGACATGAACTGTCATCACCACTTTCTTCTCTTGGCTGCGATGTGGCCATTTCCAGCAGTGTTCCTGGGCTGGGACGCTGGGACGCTGAGTCTGTACACCACTGCACAGGTGAGGACGGCTGTGGGGAATTTCAGGGGGAGCCTGGCTCAGAGCCTCCTTAGATCCTGTCTTGGTTGGATGAGTCTGAGCCTGAGACTTAGGTGTGGTTGTTGCTACCCAGCACCTCTGGTCTGGATATGGATCTGGGAGGCAGGACTGAAGAGTTTATAGCCTCCTCCTCACCACCCTTCCCACCCACCCCACCCCTCAGCTACTGGGGGTGCTGTGGGATGAGGAGCCCCACTCTCTGGGAATGGCCCGCCCCTCAGGTGCAGCCCACATCCAATGTCGATCTAATGGGAGAAGAGTAATCAAAGGCTTGGCCTTCTTCTCCCAACTATGAACAAGTCTGAAGTTCAACCCCTGCTTTATCATTCATTATGGGGTCCACTAAAGCCACTACATTATATCACAGATAAATCCTCCCTCCGATCAATCCTGCTTCCTTCCTTTCCTCCCCCAAGCAGGTATTGATCTCAATAATGCCCTAATGCAGTTGGCCCTGGAACAGCATGGTTTTAACCTATTTGAAGCGCGCAGGTCCACTTATACCTGGAGTTTTCCAATGACCCACGCAGTTCAAATCCATGTTATTCAAGGGTGAACTGCATGATGGGGAACCCCTGTATGTGTATGTGTGGGGAGCCTCTACTGCACAGGAGGTCAGCACCTCTAACCCCAGAGTTGCTCACGGTCAACTGTAAAGGCCTTCTGGGGAACCTAATTTGCAACAGAAACTCCTCAACAGGGAATGTCCTGGCTCAATCAAAGGCTTCCTGGAGGAGATGGTGCTTATGTAAGGAAGAATCTCAATAGGTGTAGAGGGGGTGTCTTGAAGATGTCATCGTGCCAGTGGGAGAGCATGGGCAGATGCCACAGCAAAAATGGCAGGACGACTTGTCTGACTTTGTGACCTGGAGCTAGTCACTGCACCCCTTTGAGCCTCAGATTCTTTCTCAGTAGCGGGTGCTGACAATCCCCCCATCCTAGGGTTCTTGGGTGAGCTTCTTAGCTTCCTCCCCATGGCAGCTGGGCCAGCTGGGGCCTCCCTGTGCAGTGCCTTCTCCTGCCTCCTCTTTTAAAAAAGTCTTTGCTCATCGTTATGACAACCATACAAGATTGGCATGACTATCCCTATTTCACAGACAGGAAAGCTTGGGCCAGGAGAGGGAATCGTTTGCTTTACGGCATATTATTATTCCTTCATCAGATGCTTAAACATGAGCCAGTGCTCTGTGGGTTACAGAATCGCCCTCCTGGGGCTGACATTCTAGTGGAAGAGGGAGAAAAAAATGAATAAGTAAAACAAAATACTTCTAGTTGTGGTAAGTGCTATAAAGACTACAGATAAGCCCTGGCTGGTGAGACTCGGATTGAGTGCCTGCCTATGAACTGAAAGTTTGCTAGTTCAATTCTTGGTCAGGGCACGTGCCTGGGCTACAGGCCAGGTCCGCAGCTGGGGCATGCAAGAGGCAACCAGTTGATGTGTCTCTCACACATCGATGTTTCTCTTTTTCCCTCCCTCCCCTCTCTCTAAAAATAAGTACATAAATAAAATCTTTGAAGACCACAGATAAGGGAGATGGGACTGAGACTGACAGGAGTCTCTAGAGCAGGTGGGTGAGGAGGGCCTTGCTGAGATGACTTCTGAGCTGGGACCTGGAGGAGGAGGAGCCAAGCTAAGAGCAGATATTTGGGTAGAAGGAACAGCTGCTAGCATTGACTGAGCTCTTCTTATGTACTGTATAAGGCAGGTACTTTAATTTTCTATTTTATTGATATGGGGACTGAGGCCTAGAGAGGTTACAAGGCCAGTAAATATCAATGGGAGAAACATTAATGAGAGAAAGAAGCATCGATTGGTTGCCTCCCAGACCAGGGTTTGTACGTGCCCAAACCAGGGAACCAGGCTGCAACCCAGGTGTGTGCCCTGACCAGGAACTGAACCGACAGCCTGGTTATAGGGACGATGGAGGTTCCAACCACTGAGCTACACTGGCAAAGGCTCGTTGCTTTTTGGGTAAAGCCCCCTCTTTTGAGGGGCCAAGACACTGCATGACTTGGCCCAAGGTGCCTCACCACACTGCCGTGGGGCTGGCACACATCAGTTCTTGCTCCTTGAGAGAGGCCCCCACCCTTTCACTTGGGTCCTTTGAACTATGGCCCCACTGGTCAGACCCTCTCCCCTGGCCTGTGAACCTCTCCTTTGCAGCCAGCCTGTCAGAGTAGCAGTTGTATATTTACCCAATCATAGCATTGCTCCGTTCTTTTTTAATTATCTGAGAGAGATCTCTGAGAGAGAAAGAGATGACTTGTTCCACTTATTTATGCATTCATTGGTTGATGCCTGTACATGCCCTGACCAGGACTGAACCTGCAACCTTGGCGTAACAGGACAACGCTCTAACCAACCGAGCTGCCTGGCGAGGGCTTGCTCCCCGTGTTTGTATTCATCATGGTGACCCACTGAGAGGCCCAGGTCCAGCTCACAAATTCTTGCTGAATGATCAAGTCTCTTCCATACACAGATAGGATGGGACTCAAGCTATTTACATGGCACACGGCTGATCACGAATTGAGGTCTTTTCACTCTACCCCAGACTTTTTCCATTAAACGGCTCGAATTCCCTCACCCACTTCTGTTCTCAGTGGAGGATTCAAAACTAATTCTGGATTTCTTCTTGGCTGCGAGGTCAGTGGCTGGCGCCTACTATGAGAACTTGGCGGGAAGCCTTCTGTTGTTTGATATCACCAACAGAACAGCTTTTCAGAGTGTCACCCAGTGCCATCAGGAGGTTCTGGAGAACGTGAAACCCTTCAACATTTTCTTCCTGGTGGTAGGCCACAAGAGTGACCTGGCGGTTGAATGACAGGTGATGCTGGAGGAAGGGGACAAGCTGGCTGCCTCTTCTTTGGGTGCTCACTAGGTTGAGACCTCAGCCAAGAGCAACAGTAACATCAGCACATCCTTCGAGCTGCCACTCAAGGGATCTATGAGGCTGTGAAAGAGAGGGGGCATGGGGCCAAACTGAGTGGGAGGCAGTGAAAAGCAGGGTCCCACTGCAGGCCAACCTCAAGCGACAGAGAAGCAAAGCAGGGCAAGGTGGATGTGCTGGTGACCCCTGGGTGGAACAGCTATGCCCCCGAAGCCCATGGAGCCTTCATGATCCACAAGGGCTACGCTGGGCACAGGACAGAACGATGCGAGGTGCCACTGAAGGTCATGACCCTGAGGTCTCAGGGGGCTTGGTTTCCTCTGCAGGATGGTGAAAATACCAGCATCAGAGATACTAGCAACCAAGAGCAGACAGGCTTTCCTCAAGGCTACTGCCACTCCTTCTTCGGGCCTAGGATGAAGACACAACTTTCTCTCGGAATTCCAGAAGAGCAGGTCAACGAAGGCTTTGTCAAAACCAGGGTGCCTCTTCAGTTTGGGCTCATGAGAGGAGGTCACTCTACCCAATTCTATGGCACAGAAACTGCACTCAAACTTCTAAGGAAGGTATAGCCTTCATTGGAGTAAAGTCCTGGAAAATCCCTGGGTCTTTTCTTAGGCAGAGAAGTGAGTAACACTGCTGCCACCTGCTGACTAGGGGGCTGCTTCCGGCCTTGCTGCTGCTCCCAACTCCCTTGGGGATTTCAAAGGCTGTAGGCCATGCACCCTGTGTCTTTCAATTAATAACTTCTTTATTCTGGAAAAGCAAATGAAAGTCATATTCATATAAACACTGACATTACAAAGTACAGGGAAAAAGGGAAGGGAGAAGGAAACAGAAACCTCTACAAATCCTGCTAATACTGTCTCACCAAACCATACCGCTTTGTCCCATATTCAATCACTTATATAATAAACCACAAATAAAATCTTCTCTGGAAGATACATTGCTCCTCTTTGAGACGGCAGGGAAAAGGGGCCAAAGTGGGGGAAGGAGGCTTTATTCTTTTGGCAGATCCTCTCAGTCATTATAGATATTGCTGCACTGTTAATAAAAAATATATGCTTCTCTGTAAAGCATTAAAAAAAAAAAAAAATCCAAGAATGAGATGGCTGAGGTCTCAGCTCAAGTATCTCCAAATACATTGTTGTCCATTCCCTGACCTTTCCATGTGTTATTTCTTGGTTGTCTTCCGGATCAACGCCATTCTCTGAAAGGAGAGAGAAATAAGCAACACACAGGTTAGAGTCAAGAACTTTCTGGGACACCCCGTGTAGCTAGCAGGTGGCACGGCATGGTCTACGTCACAGGCTGAAGCCTGTGGAACTTACAGGCACAGGCCAGCTCAGCAGCCTCCATCTAACCTGAGGACAACGTGCAGGGCCACAGAGATGTTTAGCTAGGCCAGCGGATCCATTCCATTCACCAAAAGACAAACTGCTCTAGGCTAGCGGGATGGCAAAAAAGTTAAAAGCAGGTGACACAGAAGATCATTTATCACATTGATGTGTGGGGTGTCTACTTCTAGGTCTGATTCTCAAGGTCTACCTTCCTTTACTTCCTTAGATTGCTACTGGCTCATAAGTAGTTTAGTTCTACTTGGATAAAGGGAATGAAAATAGGTTCCTTTTACTAACAAACTGCAGCTGCGGAAAGATTTTCCTTCGAAAGCATATCAAGGAAATTAGTGCTTTTAAATGTCCTGACTAAAGAAACCATTCTATAAATCTTTCCCTCACTCAAGGGAAGTGCATCTTTACCTCTCTGGTCCTGCTCTTATTGGTGTTGTCATGTGATCTTTTTCCAGGTTCACAACTGGCTGCAACAGCTGTCACTTCTAGGAATTTGTTTATGTTTTAGCTGGAACGGTAACTATTCCTTTAATAACTGCTTTTATTTAAGACAAGCCTTTCAGCCCTGGCTGGTGTAGCTCAGTGGATTGAGCGCGGGCCTTCGAACCAAAAGATTGTGGTTCGATTCCCAGTCAGGGCACATGCCTGGGTTGCAGGCCAGTTCCCGGCAGGGGACACATGAGAGGCAACCACACATTGATATTTCTCTCCCTCTCTCCTTCCCTTCCCCTCTAAAGATAAAATAAATAAAATCCTTTTTAAAAAAAGACAAGCCTTTCAAAATTGTAATAAATTATTTCATTGTTAAAAAAAAGCAGAAGGTGCCCTGGCTGCTGTAGCTCAGTGAATTGAGCGCGGGCCTGTGAACCAAGGGATCGCAGTTCGATTCCCAGTCAGGGCACATGCCTAGGTTGCAGGCCAGTTCCCAGCAAGGGACGCACGGGAGGCAACCATACATTGATATTTCTCTCCTTCTCTCCTTCCCTTCCTCTCTAAAGATAAAATAAATAAAATCTTCAAAAAAAACAAATCTTAAAAAAAAAAAAAAAAGCAGAAGGTGACAGTTCTTGCCCTTTGGGGACTTAGGGAAAGGCCATCAGAGCATGTTTTCGAGGCTCCCCGCCCACACCCACTCTCCTCCCTGCCGCTGCAGACACCGGGAGAGCGCCTTCGTTTCAAGCCTGTGCCATTTCACGCTGGATGACTTGCAACAACAGAAACTGACACCAGCGACTTCTACCACAACCCAGCATGGACAGAGTCAGATCACCGAGCTCAAATTGGACTATTACCAGCCCCGCCTGAATCGCTGAATTGCTTTGCTTGCTGTTTTTGGCCAAGGACTATCGCAACATTCTATCTGTTTATACAAATATGGCTGAAAAGTGGATGATCTGGGAGCAGAGACAAAGTGACCATCTTTTATCTGGAAGGACTCCCTTCTGAAGAACACTGTGGTCCTTTGAGCCAGGCTATTGAGGCTCCCTCACAGGGCTGCTTCTGTGAGCTCTGGCGACACACCCGTTCCAGAGCTCCCATGCTCTGGAAAGCAAGGGACGCTTGGCCAAGATGGCCCAGGTGTGTCTGTCAAGCTTAGAATAAGCTCACTTTTCAAATCAGAGTGGCCAGTCAAATTAAGACAGAAAAGACAATAGCCTTGTCATGGGAAATTACCGCTGCCACTAGATTGACCAATGACAGGGACAACGTGCTCCATAGTAGAAGCGGTGGTAAGTTCTGACTTCTCAGTTCCATGGTGGGAGAGACAGAGAATGAAGGTTAAGCTGGGACAGAGGCCAGAATGCCTGGAAGAGCAGTCTGGGCGCTGCCTCCCACCCCAAGTACGGCACACTTCTGCCTTCCTTCATCTGTCCTCAGTCACAGGGCCAAATGTGACGTTCAAGTCACCAACAATGAAGGAAGACTTCATTAAGGAGTTAGGCAGGGAAGAGTTCTATCCATATTAGAAGAGCCTAGATTCCACAGCTTTAAGCCATGCCCATCAGAGTTAACACAAAAAACAGAGACCCCGCTGTGGGAACAGCCAAACACCAAGGAAATATGTGGCTGACCTCCCACGGGGCCCCGCTGCCTCTGACCTCTCTGCCCTTTGGTCCAGAGTGGAGCGGGCTATGAGGGGGAGCGATAACTGCGGTGATGGGAGCTGTGCGCACGCCCCTGAGACACAGCTGCAGGGGTCAGCCACGGCTGCCCCGGGCTCTGAGGGCTCCTCACCTGTTTGTGAGCTTCTGTGGTGCAAGCTTTTTTGTAGGGTCGGATTTCTTCAGAGCCAAATCCTGGGATCCACATGTTCCACTGGCGTTCTGCAAGGAAAAGGCCGGCACGGAGATAAGGAGCCTGGGAAGGCGATGTCAGGGTGCAGTGTGATCCTCAGACAAGGGTCAGGGAGGATGAATCTAAGCAATCAAGTAGACTAAGGAACAGGAACCCTGCAGAAGGATTCTATGGAATACAAATGAGGGAATCCCATGTCGTGCCTCCAAGGTTTCCAACGACACCATCTGACCTTCTTGCAGGGACAAAAGGGGTAAATGAGTCAAAGCTGTGGGTGCTGAGTCCTAAAGTCTCCATGAAGCTCCACAGAGAACGAAAGTGATTTGTTTCTTCAGTTGTCTACTTCTATGCTCAAAGTAACCCCTCCCACCAAAGGAAGAGTAGGAACGGAAAAGTGTTCGGGAGCGGAGAGCCAAGTCTCAGCTCTGCTGCTTCGCTGTGGGGCTGTGTGACGTTGGGTCTCAGCAACCCCAGTGAACATCTGCATACAACTTTTTTGAAAGCCTTTATTACTTATTTTTTATTTATATGAGAGAGGAGGAGGGAGGAAGAGAGGGAGAGAAACAACGATGTGAAAGAGAAACATCGATCGGTTGCCTTTTGTGCATGCCCCGACTGAGGATCGAACCCTCAACCCACGCATGTGCCCTGACCAGGAATCGAACAGGTGACCTTTCACTTTGTGGGACCATGTCCAACCCACTGAGCCACACTGGTCAGGGCTGCATGTAACTTTTGACCTCCCCAAAACTTTAGTAATAGCTTACTGTTGACCGGAAGCCTTACCAATGACATAAACAGTTGATTAACCTAATTTTGTATGTTATTATATATTGCATACTGTATTATTACAATAAAGTAAGCTCAAGAAAGGAAATGTTAAGAAAATAATTGTTAGGTTCAGCAGAGTGAGAGGAGAGACGACGGGAGAACAGGCACTGAGTCTATCAGATTTAATCAGTAAGCTGCTAAACAAGCGACTGAGTCCGAGCAGACTGCAGCAGCGAGAGTACAAGGGCCGGCGTTTTTATGAGTTTTGGGTTGAAGTCTTAAGGGATGGGTCAGAGGTGAAGCCTGGGGTAAGCTGCCTAAGCAGAGGGTTAGAGCTGACTAGCTTCTGCACAATACTAGATTATTCACAAGCCTATTGTTTAGCAGGGAATGTTCTGTGGTCAGGTACAGTGGGTGAGCGAGAACTGTGGCTGCAGGCTAAGACAGTAAACGGGGGGTAGGAGTTTCGGGAGTATAGGAAGCCCAGCCAACTGCGGGCCATTGTCTGTTTGATGAGTTCTTAGGTAGCAGGTCATGAGTGAGCAGAATGGCGGTTTCTGGCTCTTACAATCATAAGGAAGAAAAAATACATTTACAGTACTGTATGCAGTAACTGAAAAAAATCTGCATATAAGTGGACCTACACAGTTCAAACCTGTATCATTCAAGGGTCAACTGCACTCACACAAGATTTTTTTACAGAGTGAATGTCTATTTAAAAGGAGTTACAAGGGGACTTCTTTATCACACTTCCCTAGAGTACTTCAAACATTTGTTTTGCAAATTTGTTTTGCCCCAGGCAGGCACTTACTCAAATCAAATTGTATATAAGTGGTTTCATAGCTAAAATTTGTGTCTAATGCACATTAAATATTGAGTAAATGAATGATTCATGTTTGGTTCTAGAATAATTTTATATAGAGCTCTCTTCTAATATTTTTTTGAAAATAAAAAATGTCTGAAGTCTTCTGCTAATATTATTTGTTCTCAATACTTGAAATGGGCATTAAGTTTATTCTCTGGGAATTAAACTTCACAATCGACACAAAGTGAATTGAAATGCGAATTTGCAAAGTCGCTTTAAAGAAGGAGAGTAGCTACCTGGCATGAATGCATATATGTAAGGGTGTGCAGCAATATATTTATTTTATTTATATATTTTAAAGATCTTATTTATTTATTTATTTTAGAAAGACGGGAAGGAAAGGAGAGAGGGAAACATCAATGTGTGGGTTACCTCTTGAACGTCACCTACTGGGGACCTGGCCCGCAACCCAAGCACGTGCCCTGACTGGAAATTGAACTGCAACCCTTTGGTTCACAGGCTGGCACTCAATCCACTGAGTCACACCAGCCAGGACGTGTAGCAATACATTTAAAATTGTGTGTATTTATAGTTCATATGATACTACTATAATAACAACAATGATTTAGTGAATAAGACATAGTAAAATGCCTGGTACAAAGCTGCATCGTGCGAACCATTCTACGTACATTTATCTCATTTAACATTCACATTTCTCAAGAAAGACTTTGTCAAAGAGGAGGTTCTTCAACTATGAAAATACAGAAAACTGGGTCAGAAGCAAACACTGGCATCCCAGTCCATCCAGAAGAGAGGAGTCAGAATTTATAACCCCACCCTGGCTGGGTAGTGCAGTGGGTTAGAGTGTCGTCCCACTAGGCCAAGGTTATAGGTTCGTTCCCATGGTCAGGACACATACAAGAGTCAACCATAGAGTCCATGGATGAGTGGAACAAACCAGTGTTTCTCTCCCTCTCCCTCTCCCTCCCTTCTTCTCTAAGATCAGTTAGGAAAAAAAAGAACTTGCAGCCCCATTGGCAAAGGCTATCTTTGTTGAGAGATGTGAAGGTGTGTGCAGCAGGCCTGGTGTATTTCTTTTTTTTTTCTTTTTTTTTTAAATTATATTTTATTGATTATGCTATTACAGTTTCCCATTTCTCCCCCATCATTCCCCCCAGGCCTGGTGTATTTCATTCCAGGTTCCCAAATTCCCCACGCTCTGTAAGCAATCTTTTGATTTTGATTCGGCTTCCTTAACACTTGCTACAGATGTTGTCTGGTCATGTAGAGTTTTCTAGTCTCTGTGATAATTATTTCTTACCCTTAATGAATAAACTGACATTCCAATTTTATTTTCAATAATTAAAATACAAAATATTTTTTAAAATAGCAATGCTAAACTCTCAATGTAATATAATGTTATGTTTTGTGTGTAAAATATACATAAAATTGACCATTTTTAATACTTTGAAGTGTACAGTTCAGTGACATTAAACATACTTACACTGTTGTGCAACCATTACCACTCCCCACCCCCCAAATTTCTTCCATCAAAACTCTGTACCCATTAAACAGTAACTTCCCATTCCTTCTCTTCTCTCCAGCGCCTGGTGACCACAATTCTACTTTATGTTTCTATGAATTTGTACTATCGTGGTTTTAAAACATGTCTACAAATTCCGTCATACTCCTCCCATCAAGAGGTGGAGTTTACCGTCCCGCCCCTTGAACCCAGACAGGCCTCTGGGACGGCCTCAAAGGACAGAATTTAGCAGAAGTGATGCTGTGTCATTCAGAGACTGGGTTAGAAAGCACCGTGTAGTTTCTGCCAGGTGATTCCAGGACACTCATTCTGGGAGCCTTCGGGTGCCACGTAAGAAGTCCAGCCATCCTGGGGCTGCGTATGAGGAACCCATGCAGAGAGGTGGCAGAGGCAGAGGCAGAGAGAAACCTGCACAGTACCAGCTTTTTGGAAGTTCCTAGCCCAAGCATCAGACATGGACACGATGAAGCTCTCTTACGGGTTGAACTGTATCCTCAAAAGATATATTGAAATCTGAGGTGCTAGGTAGCCCCTAGTACCTCAGAATGAAATGCAAATAGGGCTGTTGCAAATGTACCGTTAAACCTTGAACAATGTGGGCGTTAGGGGCGCCAACCCCCATGCACTTGAAAATCCACATATAACATATCTGCCCTCTGCATACGTGAATCCCAACCTTGGGTAGAAAATGCCGTTCTCAATCTGTGCCTGGCTAAACTGCAGCATGAAAATTGAGAATACAAAGGGCTGACTGTGTATTTCTGCAAAAATCCTACATATAAATAGACCCATGCAGTTCAAACCCATGTTGTTCAAGGATCAACTGTCATTAGTTAAGATGAGGTCATAGTGGAGTATGATGGACCCTTAATCCAACCTGACTGGTATCTTAGGACAAGAGGAGAAGACACACAGTAAGACACACACACACACACACACACACACACACACACACACACACACACACACGAGAGGCCATGCAAAGATGGAGGCACAGACTGGAGTGATGCAGCTATAAGCCAGAGAATGCCAAGGATTGTCAGCTACCACCAGAAGCTAAGAAGAGGCAAGGAAAGAGTCTTCAATAGAGGCACTGAAGAAACTACACCCTAGTGACACCTTGATTTTAAACTTTGGGCCTCCAGATCTGTGAGGAAATACATTTTGTTGTTTTAAACCACCTAGTCTGTGGTACTTTATTATGTCAGTCTTGGAGGCTGACATATTTGCCTTTCTTCAAAACAATCTGAGCCTCACCCACTCTCTGACTTTAATCATAGGAAGACCCTTAGCAGAACTGTCTCGCCCTGGCTGGTGTAGCTCAGTGGATGGAGTGTGGGCCTGTGAACCAAGGTATCGCGGTTCGATTCCCAGTCAGGGCACATGCCTGGGTTGCAGGCCAGTTCCCAGCAGGGGATGCATGAGAGGCAACCACACATTGATGTTTCTCTCCCTCTCTCCTTCCCTTCCCCTCTAAAGCTAAATAAATAAAAATGTTTAAAACACCCAGATTCATGAACCAAAACAACTGTTATTGTTTTAAGCTGCTGTTTGGGGGTGATTTATTACATAATAATAGATCATCAAACTATCAGTGCTCTGCTATTAAAATCAGCAACATCAACCAGAAGTGTGTCATTTACTCCACCTAGACTGCCAGCACCTCCTCAATAATATCTTCTTGATACTGGGGAGTAAGTCTTCAGTGATCTACTGAGTCCCTTAAAATCTTCTGCCTCATTCACTGGGCCTGTCCTTGTAGTTATAGACTGCTTTCTTTCTTTAAAAAAAAAAAATTATGTATTTTTTAGAGAGAGGGGAAGGATGGGAGAAAGAAAGGGAAAGAAACATTGATGTATGAGAAAAACAGGATCAGCTGCCTCTCACATGCCCCCAACTGTGGGCCTGCCCACAACCTAGGCATGTGCCCTGACCGGGCAAGGAACCAGCAGCCTTTTGCTTTGTGGAGTGATGCCCAACCCATTGAGCCACACCAGTAGGGGCAACAGTTTGCTTTCTTTCCATCACACTATAACCAATGCAGAGGGGGGCTTATTCATTTTGAAGAGATTGTGGTTATCAATGTTAGATGAGTATCTTCTAGAAAAACCCAAGCTCTAATGTAGTGTCTCTTAAGTAGGAAAGCAGAAAACAAAATGATATTTGCATTATAAGTATCATTTTCTTGGGAAAAATCCATATAAGGCAAAAACTGGAAGGAAACACCATTATTTGAATGGTAGAGATGCAGTAGCTACATTTACTAAGCTCTCACTTTGGGCCAGGTCCTGTGCCAGTCATTTTATAAACCAAACCCACAATTCTCACAATTACCATGTAAGGAGGACATTATGATCTCCACTTTACCAATGAGGAAATGGGCTCCAAGAGAAATTAAGGAAGAAGGACAAGGTGACACAATTAGAAAGTGGCAAACCCCATGCCCAGGAACACACAAATCTCAGAGCCCAAAGGTCGAATCCTGGCACGAAGGTTCCTCCAACTACACTGCCCCTGACGGTCCTAAAGGAGCAATAATGTGGACGCCGCAGGGAGAAATGAGACCACGTACCTAGGTGCAGCTGGACATCCTTCACCTCCAGGGTGCTGGACTTGCGATGCCGAGCAAGCTGGCAGGCTGCTGTCACCACGCTCTCGATGAAATCATCCGCAATCTGCAGCAGCATCTGGGGAGGACAACGGTATGGGAGAGTAATCATCTCATCGGCTGGGTCAGTGCCTGTAGCTGGGACAACCGCAGATTTTAGTCAGGCTTTCTGTTAGAAGGCCTATAATCAGCCTTTGACTTAAGGTGAGGGGGAGAAGTGACAATGGCAACAGAAACACATTAACTCATTAACCAGGCAGAGTGCAGTTCACACCTTCCTGAGGATGAGCTTTCTACACTTTCTGCCCAGCAGGCATCAACCAGCCCAGTCCCTCTCCCTTAGCTGTCTTCTGAATTAGGTGGGAAAACACAAGTGAGTCATTATTATTCCTCACTCTTAAAGAGACTCACAGTCTCTTAAAGCAGCTTTA
Source organism: Anoura caudifer (assembly GCA_004027475.1). NCBI lineage: Eukaryota > Metazoa > Chordata > Mammalia > Chiroptera > Phyllostomidae > Anoura > Anoura caudifer. Next base: position 68,730 of record PVKU01006708.1, read on the forward strand.
TTTCCAATTATCTTACCTAGTCTTTACAATAACCCTGTGAAAAAAATGGGGCATGAATTTTGTCCTCATTCTATAGTAGAGGATGCTAAGACTTCAGGAGACTATCTTGCTCATAGCCATGCAACTACTAAGCAGTGGAACCAGGACTCAACCTCAAGGTTCTGAGCCCAAACCCTGGGTTCTTTCCACTTCCTCATAAATTAATCCTGGACTGTGTGATGAGCAAAATCAGAATTCTGAAGCCAAAAACATCATGCTACGGCCCCGACTGGTGTGGCTCAGTTGGTTAAGCATCAGTCCGCAAAGCAAAAGGTTGCCAGTTTGAATCCTGGTCAAGGGCGCACGCCTGGGTTACGGTTTGGTCCCCAGTTGGGGTGCGCAGTGCAAGAGGCAACGGATCGATGTTTCTGTCTCACATCGATGTTTCTCTCCTTCTTTTTCTCCCTCCCTTCCCCTCTCTCTAAAGTAAATAAAATCTTAAAACAAAACATTCTGTTAAATGAAAGAAGGCAGTCACAAAAGACCAAACATTATGATTCCATGTATTTGAAATGTCCAGAATAGGCAAATCTATAAAGACAGAAAATATATTAGTAGCTAGGGCTGTGGGGCCTGGAGAGGACTGGAGTGACTACTAATGAGTATGGTTTCTTTTAAGGATGATGAAAATGTTTTAAACTTGATTGTGTTAACAGTTGCATGACTCTGAATATACTAAAACCAACAAACTATATTTCAAATAGGTACATGAATTATATCTTAATAAAGGTGCTGCTCCAAAAAAACCCCAAATTTATACAAAAAGGGCAAATATTCTTCCTCTAGTTAAAATAAAACAAAAAAAATGGAGTTATACTGTATTTATAACCTGTCTTTTCTTTCCTTGTCATTACATATGCCTCAGCAAAGGCAAAATCAAGGCAAAATATACAAAATCATCCCCGAATTGAGGCACACAAGCTGCTAAAATAAAAGAAGCCTTCAAATACTCTGTACAACCAATGAAAAAATAAACATACTAAGGCTCATACGAAAATTCAGAACAGGAAAAAGATAAGACCCCAACAGGGTCAGGATCCAAATAGCTTACGATTTCTTAATAGGAGATTTTCAGAAGATAATAGAGCAATTGCTTCACAGCTGAAAGGAAGAAAACTATTTCCAAAATAGAATTCTAAATACTAGATTTTTAGATCTAATTTTTACCCAAACTAAAAATTAAGTGTGAGGTTAGAATGTACACAATTTAAGACATTTACCTCTCATCTATCCTTCTGTAGAAAGTTAAAAAAAAGTGCTTTAACAAAAAAAAAGGGAATAATGTAAAAACAGGACGTGTGATCTAGGAAACAAGAGATCCCAAGAGGCCAAAGGAAGACTTCGGAGGGATTTATGTAAGCGAACTAACATTAATCAGACCACAAGAGAATGGTATTTTCTGAGAGTGACATCTTGGGGCGGGGACATTGGGGATGATGTAAACTGACAGATTATTTTTCCATTTGGAAAATGACGACAGGTGCACAACAGAGCTGATGGTGGAAGCAGAATAAAAAAGTCACATAGAAAACTAATAAAAATGAGTCAATTATCAACTTCAAGAAAATAAGTTACTCAAGAAAGGAAAAGTAATTGAAGACATGAGTGACTTGGCTCCGTGGTGAACAGTATCTGTACAGTCAGACTAATGTAGATACTGATTTTTGAGTTATTAAATAACTGATAAAATTATATTAGAAAAATGAGGGAAAGGAGAGAGTGTATAGCATGTATGTGAATGGTTTAACAAAATTATCATCTATCATAAAAGGAAGTCAATAGACTATTATAAAATTAATGAATCAGCCCTGGGTGGTGAGGCTCAGTGGATTGAGCACCGGGTCTGCTAACCAAAAGGTCACCGGTTTGATTCCCAGTCAGGGCACATGCCTGGGTTGTGGGTGTTCTCCAGTTCGGACAGGCAACTGATTGATGTGTGTGTCTCTTACACATTGATGTTTCTCTCCCTCTCTTCCTCCCTTCCTTCATCTCTCTCTAAAAATAAATTAAAAATTTTTTTAAATGAATGAATGAAAGAATGTCTGTTAAAAAAAGAAAAAATGAAAATAAGAATATCTGTTTAAATATATTACTTTGAGTAATATACTTAGACATGGAGGAATATTCTAGGAGCAACTAAAATTGTTGAAAGTGACTGCCTATAATAGTAGACTATGTCCTTTTTGCCAGGCAAAAGTAGCAGCAGCTGCTAGGTATAAAGTGACTTGTTTAAGTTATTCCATGGGACCCTCACAATAACCCTAGAGATAAATAATGTCATACCCTACCAACACAGGAGGAAGCTGAGTATCAGGAATCTTAAGCGACTCGCCATAGCTACAAAGCTGTTAAGTGGCAGAGCCGAGCTGCAAAGTCAGATCTGTCTGGCGCTAACATCTATGCTCATAACCACTATTCTCTCCTGGCTCTCAGGGACAGTCTCAGGGGGACCCAACCCCCTTACCTCCTCCACGTCTTCATCTAGTTGCTCATTAGGATCCACTTCTCTTACCAAGTCTTGTAATTTCTTCTTAGTCAATACCTAAAGTTAATTGGGAGAAGATTTTTCAGCCGAGTATCAAGGAAACAAACAAACAAAAAAACTCATTACCTGATGATGAAGAAAGACTGTCAACTTGTTGGCTTCAGTTTCTGCTTTCCAAGGAGTCAACAGTTTGGCCTACCTGGTAATATTGCTACAACTCTACTCTCAGGACCGAAGCAGCCTAGGGAAAGGCCGAAAGAGCAGTCTGGAGGAGAGGCCAGTGTCTCTAAGACACAAAGGCAGTTTCCGTCCCATCTCTTTGTCTCACTGTGCCTCAGTTTCCCTCCACATTAAATAATTTGCAGTTTTCTGACAGCCACAGATCGTACAGTACCTCTGCTGCCTTCGGGCACGCTCTTCCATCCTTCTTCCTACTTGCTTGGCTCACGGTGCCTCCTTTCTGATGCTTTTTCTAGCCCACCCAGGTAAAAGCATTCACTACCTCCTTTGGCTTTGGCCTCTACTGTACCCTGTATATTCTTCTATCATTATGTACATTTATAAACTTACCTGTTTCTGACTTAATAGGCTGAAAGCTCCCTGAGGGCAGGGAACATGTGTTCATCTTTGTATAACTAAACCTTTGTGTAAGTACGTACAACTATCTCTCTTTCACAGAGGAAATGTCACGTCACACATATATACCATTAAAAATGATGGAAGACACACACTAGAATGCTAACCATAGAAATTTTTGAGTGGTAGTAGAATTATTGGCTATTTATTCTTTGTGTTTTTCTTGGAAATAAGAAAAATAAAATATTTTTAAAAATAAACATTTGTTAATGATGTCTCAGATCTATCTATTCTTCTCCATTCTACCATTAGCGTTTAATTCAAACCTTCAACACATGTCTTGATTTATTGTAAAAGTCTTAGACTTGGTCTTCTTCCAGTCTACCCCTTTCCTACCTCTCTGGTCTCTCTACTGCCAAGTTAACTCTCCTAAGACATACTGTTTTGATTATATTACTTACTCCTCTATTTAATATTTGCAAAGACTTTTTATTGACTAAAAGTTCCAATGGAAACTGATTAGTATAGGCCCAGTATGTTTTGCTGTAATCCTATTCACATAATTTTATCTCCTGTCTCCGGTAAACTCCACACGCACATAGGTTGGTCTTCTGACTGTCTGCCCAACCCTCCCCATTTGCCTTTGCTAGTCTCTCCTCCCACTCTCTTGAAATGCTGTCCTCTCATCCTAGTCTACCCAGCCGATGAGGCCCAAGTCAAGAGATTATATTTATTTCGTATGGCTCTGGAGGACAGAATCAGGACCAAGAGCAGAAAGAGGGCAGAAGACTTTAGATTCACTGCAGAAAATTAATAATGGCAGCAGCTAGAGGAACTAGAAGGAGAAAAGACTGAAAGCAAGAGTACTTTTATTATAAGAATAATGAATATTAAATCCATTCATTATTTTACTGTTTCACTTAACTATTTTACCAAATAATTATATAGCACACATATATTTACACATGAACATATAAAAACTTGCCATAGGTAAGGTGTTGTATTAATGTGTGTGTGGATATGTGTATATATAAGCAGGTAGACACACATAAATACTACAAGTAAAAACTGATAAATGTTGCACACGATCATTCAGTTTAGAACTTTAGAAGTCCAAGGAGCGAAAAAGACCTTTTTTGACTGAGGGGAAGAGGCAGCATCTGAGATGGACATCTCTCAAAGTGCCACTGGTTCAAGAAACAGATGAGAGGTGACCACAGAGAGCAAAAAGCAGGAGGATGATACCTGATTGTTTTCGGGGCTGAGACGCCCTCCTGACCCAGGAGTGCCTGGTATCTTAACCACTGTAGTGCTATTGGCCATGGAGCCTTGTGGAGGGGTGTTGGCTGGTTCCGGTTTTATGGATGAGAAATTGGAGAGGTTGATTAGGGCTGAGGGGCCAAACTGGTTCATAATCTGCCGAGCTTTGGACTTCAGCTCATAGAGCTTATCAAGATCCTGTTTCTTTCTGGAGGTATGAGGACTGAGGCCAATCAACTGTGGAAGGAAAACAGGAAAATGAGCCCCAGAGGCACCTGTAATAAAGGATAAGTTTTGAAAGTAAAATTATATGTGGCCTGTCAGACTTTGAAAGGTCTTCAGTATATAAAAGATGGTAACCATTTGATACCTGCATGCTAAAAATGGAGGGAATGAAGAATATCCATTGCTCTCACCTGATGTTTAGAAACCACCTCTTCGCCAAAAGCTGAATGACAAAGTCCACCAAATTGAAATAAGTAAGCAAATGAAATGAGGAATCTTTTGTACAAAACAAACTAGAATGAGCAAGCCATTTTTGGAGACTTTGTAAAAAGAGAATACATGGTTAAGTACTACATGCACTATTACTGAACATCAAATAATGTTAAATTCAAAGAAATTATGGCACAGTCACATACCTAAAACCCAATCACAAAACTTCAGAAGGCAGATTAGTTCACGTTGACATTTCAAAACATGCTTAACTCTATGTCAGGGCTATGCCTAATAAACACAATTTTTAGCAATCGTGGAAGTCTTTTTTTGCCATGAAGAGCAAATTTTCTCTGAGTGTTAGCAATCTTCAAGTGCATGCAGAGCCCCTAGCCTGGAGTAGCTGAGATTGCTAAATTTTAGAGCCATGAGCTTGAATTTGTGACATCAGCTTTGGTGTCACGACAAATCAGAAGCACATTCACCAAGTTCCTCCCACAGTGGCCTCAAAGCGCTTACTTACAGCTATCTGAGTGTCTAGATCTTTAATTACGTCAGCAACGGCTGTGAGCCCGGTGAAATGAGAGGCAGCCATTTCAAAAGCTACCTGTAAATGAACAGCCGGCATGAAGAACCACCCTTGCCACAGAACCAGTCCAGCTCCATGGCCTGGCACACCTTCCCCAACCAGGATCCACGCAAATGGAATGGGGAGAAGCCTATCTCCTTATCCCTACTGGGCACCATGAGAAACATCTCCATCTTTTCCATATACAACTTTTAAAATTATTTAATGATTAGAATAATAGACTCTCTTCCTATAAAATGAATATTCCATTGTTAGGGATAAACTGGCAGCATATGAAATACTATAATTGGCTAAAACTGTGGAATTTTATTTTACTTTATTTTTTTATTTTTATTTTTATATTTTTAAAAGATTTTATTTATTTATCTTTAGAGGGGAAGGGAAGGAGAGAGGGAGACAAATGTCAATGTATGGTTGCCTCTCATGAGTCCCCTACTGGGAACCGGCCTGTAACCCAGGCATGTGCCCTGACTGGGAATCAAACTGTGACCCTTTGGTTCGCAGGCCCGTGCTCAATCCACTGAGTTACACCAGCCAGGGCCTTATTATTTTTTTTTTTTTTGAATTTTATTTTATATACATAAATATAAATATTTCAGAGAGAGAGAAAGGAAGGGTGGGGGGAGAGAGAGAGATGGAAACATTGACTGATTGCCTCCCGCATGCGCCCCAATCACGCACAAACCCACAGCCTAGGTATGTGCCCTGACCAGGAATCAAACCCATGACATTTTGGTGCATGGGACAATGCTCCAGCAAACCAAGCCACACTGACCAGGCAAAATTGTGGAATTTTAACTTGTAGAATTCAAAGCAATGGTTTTCAGAGCTTGGTAAAGCTTAGCAACCAGAATGGGTATCTGCATCTGTTCTACTCTTGCCCTTATTGCTGAGTTCCTCCCCAACATACCTTCTAACTTTCTAATAGGACATCTTCCCCTGGCTTACCCTAATAAAAGCAACTACGCACACTGGTCACATGACCAAGAGAAACTTGTTGGCCAAGAGCCGGCTGAGGGGGACAGCAGGGTATCAGGAATGCTTGTTTGTTTTTTTTTTAACCATGTAAGGTCTATGCTTTCTCCCTTGCCCACAAATGCTACCACTGGAAGAATCAGGATAGGAAAAGACTGCTGACATCAAAATAAAGTAGTCCACTCCTCACCCCTCATCCAAGGTTTCACTTTCCAGCTTCAATTAACCACAGTCTGAAAGTATTAAGTGGAAAATTCCAGAAATAAGCAATTCCTAAGTTTTAAATTACGTGCCCTTCTGCACAGCATGATGAAGTCTCATGCTGCTCCACCCACTTGTGCCCAGGTCATGAATCATCCCTTCATTCAGCATATCCATACTGGATATGCTGCCTGCAGTTTGCCACTCGGTAGCCATCTGGGCTATCAGATCAACCGTTCTGGTATCACAGCGCTTATGTCCAAGTTACCCTTAGAGCAACCTAATGCTATGCCACAACGCTTACGCCATTCACCTCACTTCATTCATCATGTAGGCATTGCGTCACCATCTCATCTCACATCATCAAAGAAGATAAGTACAGTACAAAAAGATGTTTTGGGAGAGTGACCACATTCACACAACTTGTATTACTATATTATTATAATTGTCCTATTTATTAGTTATTGTTGTTAATCTTTTACCGTGCCTAATTTATAACTTAAACTTTATCATAAGAAAGTATGTGTAGGAAATAACACATTATGTATAGGGTTTGGTACTATCTGCTACAGACTGGGAGAAAATACTGACAAACTACATTTCCAACTAATACCTAGATTGTGTAAAGAACTCTCAAAACTCAACACTTTAAAAGAAAGGTAATTTGATTAAAAAATGGACAAAAGAGATGACCAGACATTTCACCAAAGATATATAGATGACAAATAAATACATGAAAAGATGTTCAACGTCATTAATCATCAAAAAAAAGCAAGTTAACCCTGGCTGGTGTGGCTGAGTGGACTGAGTGGTGGCCTGTGAGCCAGGCTGCTGGCTCCATTCCCAGGCAGGGCACATGCCTGGGTTTTGGGCCAGGTCCCCAGTTGGGGGCGTGTGAGAGGCAACCCATGGATGTATCTCTCCCTCTCTTTCTTCCTCCCTCCCTCCCTCTTCTCTCTCTCTCTAAAAATAAATAAATAAAATGTTTTAAAAAATAAAGAAAGGCAAATTAAAACTACAATGAGGTACAACTACATACTAATCAGAATGCCTAAAATAAAGAACAATGACAACACTGAAGGCTGGCAACGATGTAGAAAAGCCGATCACTCATATATTGCTAGTGGGAATGTAAATGGTATAGCCACTCTGTAAAACAGTACGCAGCTTCTTGAAAATCTAAGCATGCACTCTCAGGGTAACCTAAATACACATGAACACCAAATGTACTGTGGTATCCTGGATGGGAGCCTAGAACAGAATAAGGACATTAGGCGAAAACCAGGATCTGAATAAATTATACACTTTAGTTAACAGTAATGTTTCAATATTGGTTCATTAATTACAGCAAATGTACCGTGTTAACGTAAGATGTTAGTAATGAAGAAACTGGGTATAGGGTATATGGGAACTCTATACTGTTTTTGCAATTTTTCTGTAAATCTAAAACTGTTTTAAGAAATCGTTTATTAAAAAGAGGAAGAAACAAATAATACTAAAACACAAAACAGGGAATGAATCTTGAAATATTTAAGTAGGGGGAAAAGCCTGTCTCAAAAGAATACATATGGTATGATTCCATTCGTATGAAATTCTATCACTAGTAAAACTAATCCCTCCTGACAGGGCAGAGACTGACTGCAGAGAGGCGCAAGGGAAGTTTCTACAGTGATATAAAAGTTCTGTATCTTCAGTGGGGTGATGCCTACATAGCTGCATACATTTATCAAAACTCATAGAACCAGCCCTAGCCAGGCAGCTCAGTTAGTTGGAGAGTCATCCCGTATACCAGAAGGTAGCAGGTTTGATCCCTGGTCGGGATGTGTGTGGGAGGCTGTTTCTCACATCGATGTCTATCTCTCTCTCTTCCTCCCACTTTAAAATCAAACATATCGAGTGAGGATTTAAAAAAAATTTCATAGAACCATGAAATTACAATTTCTACATTGTACTGTATACAAATTATACCTTAGTAAAATTGATTTGAAAAAATACTAAACATGCAACTAACGTATGACCCAGCAATTGTAGTCCTAGGCTTTATCCTAGAGAAATAAAAACTTATGTTTACGCAAAAAACTTGTGCATGAATGTTCACAGTAGCTTTATTTATAATAGCCAAAAACTGGATTCAGCTCAGATGTCTCTCAACAGGTAAATGGTTAAACAAACTGTAGTATAGCATGCCATAGAATACGTGTGTTACTCAGCAATAGAAAGAAACACACTAAACGCACAACTTGGATAAACCTCTAGAGAATTACGTGGAACAAAAGCCAATCCCAAAAGAGTATATTGTATGATTCCATTTATAGATAACATTTTTAAAATGACAAAATTTTAGAAATAGAGGACATATTACCGAGGTGGTCAGAGGTTGGGTGAGGGGGTGGTAGGTTATAAAAGGGCAATACCAGGGACCCTTGTAGTAATGGAGGTGTGTGGTATCTTGACTATAGTGATGGATTAAATGAAAAAAGAGATCAAGCTGTGTAAGACTTAATACACACACACACACACACACAAAAGTGTGTAACCAAAACTGGGGAAGTCTGAGTAAGATTGGTAGGTTGTATCAATGTCAATATCCTGGTTGTTGTATTACACAACAGTTTTGCAAAATATGACCAATAGGGAAAACTGGGCAAAGTGGACAGGGATCGCTTTTTATTATTTCTTGCAACTGCATATAATCTAAAATTGCCTTGATTTAAAAAAAAATACTGTATTTATTTGTTTTTTAGAGAGGGGAAGGGAGGGAGAAAGAGAGGGAGAGAAACATCCATGTGTGGTTGTCTCTCAGGTGCCCCCCACTGGGGACCTGGCCTGCAACCCAGGCATGTGCCCTGACTGGGAATGGAACTGGAGACCCTTTGATTCTCAGGCCGGTGCTCAGTCCACTGAGCCACACCAGCCAGGGCTTGATTTTTAAAAATTAGAAAAATATATTCTCAAGAGTAACTGTAATCCTTTTGAAGATGACCTAAAACTCAGGAGCCATAAAAGACTGATATGTTAAATTACATAAAAATAAAAAATGTCTACATGGCAACAAACATAATAAGTAAAGTCAAAGGACAAAAGACAAACTAGCAAAAATTATCTACAAATCAATAAACGCCCAACTACCCCCCCAAAATTGCAAAAAATATGACAGCACAAGAAAAAGAAATTCAAACAGCTGTTAAAATAATAAAGTAATTCTTATTTTAGTTCATAATAAAATGCAAATTAAAACTATGAGCTACCTCTTATTCCCCATTTGGCAATGATGAAAAAGTTTAAACACATACGGTGTTTAATAACTTTATGGAGAAAGAGTCATTTCATATTTTTTGGGGGGTGAAGAGAATATAAGTTAGCTACAGGTCACTATAAAGGGCTACTTAGTAGTATCTACCCAAATTTTAAAAGTATCTATTGTTTTGATCCCATACTTTCATCTTTAGCTATTTACGTTAGCAACTTATGATAGAATACTACACACACAAGAAATTTCACACCAAATGTCCATCAAAAGTGATATTGCTAAACAAAGTAGGGTATAACTATATAACGGAATACACTGAGAAAGAATGAGAATGATAAAAATATTATGCTGAGCCCTGGCTGGAGTGGCTCAGTGGATTGAGCGCTGGCCTGCGAACCAAAGGGTTGCCAGTTCAATTCCCAGTCTAGGGCGCATGCCTAGGTTGTGGGCCAGGTCCCCAGTGAGGGGCACTCAAGAGGCAACCACACATTTGTTGGGAACCACCCTGCCTGGTTCCAGAAACTGTAACCCCTCATGGCTGAGTAAAAAGACCTTGGGATGATAAGCCACTTAGGAGACAAGTCTTATCTTCCTCATAGGGGTGCTGCCTCTGCCTCCTTTTACTTCACCCTGCTTGGCTCCAGGCGGATGACTGGTTAGCCAATGATGGGTAAGATTCCTCAGAGGGACAACCTAAGACAGGTATGGTCGCAAAGGGGCCCTCAGGGAAGGACTTATGGGGCTTTAGAGAAAGGGGGTGATGGACCCTCCCCTCTCAGCTTTGACATAGCCTGAGTCCTCATTTTGTCTGCAAGAAGTCTCCTAATCTCTTGACTGCCTTACTTTCCCTGCCTCACTTAAGCCTAAAACAATGCCGGAAGTGAGTGGGGCCCTGTTCGGGGTTGGGTGGGGGGAGGGGGGAAGTGCAGGTTCCCTAGGGTATTCAGGCCTAAGAAAGAATACATAAAATCCTATGAAACCTACTTTGCTAACACCCTCAATTTAAATAAGAGTGGAAGCATGAAATAAGTTCCTTCCCCAAAGTTTTATGGCACTCTGACCCTGACTCAGAATTAGCCCTTAGAGTTCTTTGAATGTTATCTATTGTTTGATCATTACTGCTTGACAATGATTGATAAGCTTTATGTGTGTGTGTACACACACACACACACACACACACCCTGTATTCCTATGCAAATAAAGCCAATAAGAGCCTGTCAAGGCAAGGGTTGGGGTGCTCTCTCCTTGAGAGAGTGGCCATGCAGTCCTTTTTCCTCCACAGGACTCCAAAGTCCATGTGAAAACTGAGGACATGCAGGCCAGTGTCTGTATCACACATTGATGTTTCTCTCCCTCTCTTTTTCTCGCCTTCCCCTTCTCTAAAAATAAGTAAATAAAATAAATATTATGCTGAAAGAAACCAGTAACAGAAGACCACATATTGTACGATATCATATGATTCCATTCATATGAAATGTCCAGAATAGACAAATATATAAAGGCACAAACTAGATTGGTGGTTGCTTAGGGCTGGGGGAGGGGAATAGAGATTGACTGCTAATTGTATGGTGTTTTGTTGGTTTTTTTTTTTATAGGGGGGACAAAATACTCAAAAATTAGATTGTGGTGATGGTTGCACAGCCCTGAATGTACCAAAAAAACACTGAATTGTACACTTAAATGGGTGAATTGTACATGTGAAAGATATCTCAATAAAGCTATTTTTTTAAATGAGAGGAAATTTGTGAAATGATCTCCAAGAAACAGTGTTCAATAAAAATGTAAGGTAGAGAATAATGAGAATAATTGTTATCATTTATTAAAACACACAGATACACAACTGTAAATGCATAAGTACTTCCTGGAAAGATACATAAGAAACTAGTAACAATGGTGGCCTTGGGAGGTGGGAGAAAACTTACTTTTCATTGAATACTCCAAATTTTCTACTATACTTACTTTTTATTGTATATCCAAAATTCTGTACTATCTAGATATAAGTTACCTATAAAAAATTTAAAAAACTGCCCTGGCTAGTGTAGCTCAGTGGATTGAGTGTGGGCTGTGAACTAAAGGGTTGCCAGTTCGATTCCCAGTCAGGGCACATGTCTGGGTTGTAGGCCAGGTTCCCAGTACGGGGCACTTGAGAGGCAACCAAACATTGATGGTTCTCTCCTCTTTCTCCCTCCCTTCCCCTTTCTCTAAAAATAAATAAATAAAACCTTTAAAAAAAATTTTTAAACTATTATTTGTTTTGTTTCCTCTGAAGAAATAGGGAATACTGATCTCTGTTTTTAAGTATAACAAAAAATATAGTGGTAACCACAAAAGTGAATCTTGACCTACATCTCGCACTTTATACAAAAATAAATTCAAAACTGATGGTAGATATAAGAATGTAAAAGTATAAAAATTTTAGAGGAAAATTAGGAGGAAATTATCATGACTTTGGGTCAGGCAGAGTTCCTAGATACAACACCAAAAACACAATTCACAAAATAAATAAATTAATAAAGTGGACTTAACCCAAAATGTAAAACTTCTACTCTGCAAGGGAAAATAAAAAGATAAGTCACAGACTAAGAGGAAATATTTACAAATCACATATCTGACAAATAACTTGTATCCAGAATATACAAAGAACTCTTAAAATTCAACAATAAGAAAACAAAAAACCCACCCTGGCTGGGCAGCGCAGTTACTTAGAGCATCTTCCCAATATGCCAAGGTTGCAGGTTCAATCCCAGGTCAGGGCACATACAAGAATCAACCAATGAATGAATAAATAAGTGGAACAACAAACTGATGTTTCTCTCTCTCCCTTCCTCTCTCTCTAAAAACCAATAAATAAAAATTTAAAGACAACAAAAACTAGTAAAAATGGGCAAAATATATGAAGAGATCCTTCCCCAAAGAAGATATATAGATGGCAAATAGACACATGAAATGATGCTCAATAGTCATTAGTCATTAGGGAAATGCAAATTAAGGCCATAATGACACACCACTAAATCCCCACTAGAACAGCTTAAATTTAAAACAACAACAACAACAACAAAAAACCCAAGTGTGCTGGAGAGGATGTGGAGCAACTGAAATAGGCATACATTTATGATGTGAATGTAAAATGATGCAGTCTCTTTGGAAAAGTTTGGCAGTTTCTGATAAAGTTAAATATGTGCTTATGTGACCCAATACTCTTACTCTAAAGTATTTACCCTAGAGAAATGAAAACTTGTATTTACACAAAAATCAGTATGTAAATGTTCGTAGCAACATTATTTATAACTACCCAAAACTGGAAACAATCCAGATAGATGCCCTTTAACTGGTGAATGGATAAACAAGCCAGGTTTATCTGTACAACTCAGCAATAGAAAGAACTGATACATGCAACAACATGGATAATCCCAAATGTGTTATGCTAAGCGAAAGACACAAGACTCAAAAGGTTACTTACTGTATGATTCCATTTATATGACAATCTGGAAAAGGTGAAGCTATATGGATGGAGAACAGATCAGTTGTTGTCAGGGGTTTGGGTGGGGGAGGGTTTGTCTACAAAGGAGCAGTATAAGGGAAATTTTGGGAGTGGTGGAACTGTTAAGTAACCCAAGTGTTACAGTGTTTACATCACAGTATGAGAGGGGACCCAAAAAACCATGGATTTATTTATAAAAAATTGTGTATTTATTCTAACATGTTTAAACTTCGGTCACCTTCAATGTATTCAAAATACCTATTGAGAAGTTTTTTTTGCTGCTTAAAAGTTTTTGAACTTGTCTATTTTGATACCTTTTAGGGTTTCTGTTGTTTTTTTGTCTCATCTCTTCCACATCAGCAAAACATTTCTGTCTGAGGACTTTTTTTACCCAGGGAAGCAAAAAAATGTTGCTCAGCATGAGATAGGGGGAATAGAGTGTGTGGGGCACAGGGGTCATGCCATTTTTGGTCAAAAACTGCTGATTACTCAGTGCTGTGTGGGCAGGTGCAGTTGTATATCACCCATCATGAAGTGGCTAATGACATTGAGTCTTCAAAAAAAAAAATCACTGAAACCAAATGCAGCCTCTCACAACAACACCAGCTGGTACAGATACAGATGGTCACCTAGCAGGGGAAGCCTGTACATTGCCAGGGGGCCTGCCCTCCAGGAGGTAATTCTAGGGGTTTTTTTGGGTTCCCCCTTGTATGCACTTGTTACAACTCATGGATCCATACCCCTCAAAAGGAGAATTTTATTATGTGAAAATGTAAAAAACAAAATATCACAGGTTGATCAGAATGGTTAATGACTCCCTATTCAAATGACCTGTTTACTGACAACTTTCATCAAGCCCTATTATGGATGATGCTGACCAAGCACAGTGGAATGAAGTGACTGTAAATAACCTGAATTCCATCATGTCACTTAGAATGGTTGCCTTTGGGCTACTCAAATTTCTAACTCTCACATCCTTAAAATGCCAAAAGATAGAGATATACTGCTATATAAAAAACAGAGGCATTAACTATGGGACAGTTTGAGAGGACAATTATAATAGTAAACCCTGACTAGCACCTACTATGTGGAAATCATGTGCTATGATGAGATTCCCAAAGTCCAGAAAGTCCATGGCCCAGTAATCAATATTGTACAGCTGCAAGTTTAATTAAATAGCTGAGTATATTCTCCCTCCCCGCAGCCCATCACATTCAAACTGTGGTTGAAAGGCTGAGGATGACAAGCCCTGCTTTTGCTTTTAGCAACTTTGTTCCTCAAATAGAAATCCAGTTGCAACGCTATTATTGTATTAAAAGGATCTGATTTTTCAGAAGGTAAGAAACTAGTGGAGACCTTGCAATAATTACAAGACCTGGCCTTCTCTGGGTATCAGTTCCATTAACAGATTTTTTTTTTTAATGAAGAAAATAAGAGACTAGAAGATCAGATTATCTTTAACACCCTTTTATCTTTGAAACGTTTAGGAACTAATTATTTACACAAAATGTGGAGACAAGGGGACTACCAGCCTGATGGCATAAAGGCCACTGTGGTGTGTGATTTGACTTAATGACTGATTGTTTATTTCTTCACTGGCTTTACTTCCTGGCCTAAATGAACCAAAAAGAATCAATTAATTGCAGTGTGTGAGACCTGAAAGCAAGAGAAATATGAGTTTTCTCCACTCGTAGTTGGAACCTATCTAGGTGGTTTTGACTTAATACAATGGCAGTACAATACAGTGGCCAAGAGCATGGACTCTGGTGATAGTATCTGGGTTCAAGTACCAATTCTGCCACTTTTTAACTTTAGGCAACTTTGAGCAAGTTGCCTAATCTCTTTATGCTTCAATTTCCTCATCCGTAAAATGGAGTTAATCATAAAGTATATCTCATGGGACTGTTGTGGCAATTCACAAAGTTTATGTATCTAAAGCACTTAAAGAGTGTGTGGTAAGCACAAAGGAGAACATGTTTTCAATGTTCACTAATATATATGCTCTCCTCTTCTAAATGTTAGTTATAAACTTGAGTGTTTTAAAACTAAAAGGTTTCACCCATTCTGATATGTATCAGTGGTATCCTATAACCATTCTTATGACTATAGACATTAAAAAAAAAGTGGATTGAAATAAAACAGTAGTGGCAAATGGTCAGCAGGAGACTGACAGGAGAAGACCCAACTCAGGAGGGTTGGGTACCATCCTACTTCTGCCACTGAGTTAAGTGAGCTCCCTGTGACCAGCGTTTCCACAGCAGGACCAGGCAAATTCTAAAGTCCTTTCCAGCTCTAATAATTAGGGTAAGATTTTAAATTAAATTCATATGTACAGAGTTCAAAGTTTGTCTCCTGTTTCTGACATACCAGTTTCACAGTGCAGACCATAAGCACTGCTGACATGTTGCCTCCATAGTATTTTGGAGCTTTCCCCAAAGACCTCAGGTCAAAAGTAGTATGTTCTATGTTCATTTCTATTCTAACACAAAGATTTTCTGATCAGGTACTTTGAAACCCTATTATAATAATTCAGTCAATATTAGAGCCACCAAGGAGTGAAATAAGTACATTCTGTAAATGGAGGTGAGGCTATTAATCCAGTAATAAATTATCATTGAACCATTAAGTACTCTGAAATGGTGGCATGGGCATACTTATTAACCTCATAATTTGGTGTAAGTTTTGATCACTTGTATACAGTACAGGCACCTGCAAATAGCACAAGCTAACTCATTGGGAAAAAATAGTTTCAACTAAGTTATCCCAATTTCCTCAATCATCTAGTTATGTTACAATTGTAAAGTTAATCTAATTTAAGCCCTTGTTTCAAACTGGCCTTTCTTGGCCTCCTAAAAAGTTCTATTAAGGTCCTGTTTTTTTTCTATCTTGAATATCTGTTTCTTTAAAAACACAGAAATTTAAAAAGAAAAATAGTAATAAAAATAAAAAAACAGGAATTTAGTTTTCCTCAAATACCACACTACATAAGTACCCTAGTAAGTTATAGTACTTGGCATTGAGTCTTAGGGAGGAGGGGTGAGTTCATTCAATGATATGCTTTGTAAAACTACTATTTCCATTTTACTGATGGGCAAACACAAACAAACACGAAGAGGAATCCACATAGAAAGGTAGAAAAAAAAGTAATCAAATATATAACTGGGTTTGACTAGGGATGGGTGACTTAATACCGTGTGATTTTAGACAAGGTACTTAATCTCTGAACCAATGTCCTTATCTGCACAATGGGACTAACAATATCTAATTTGAGGGGCTGTAAGTGGTAATTAAAGAATCTAAGATCTAATACTTGGGGTGAACACACAATACAATATACAGATGACGTACTATAGAACTGTACACCTGAGAACTATATTTTATCAACCAATGTCACCCCAATAAAGTCAATAAAAATTTAAAAATACTTGAGAGTGCTTATGATGTCATCTGGTTAGCCTGAGTGGGTTCAGGACAAGGTATTACTGAAGAAGAGAAGTGACTGGTCCATGTCTCTCTGCCACCCCGATTTAAAAGCAGCCATCTCTAGTGAATGCTTATGCTAAAATTACAGGATACAGCGTACTTATCTGCAACTTTTAAATGGCTTACTACATCTTTTGGGGGAGGGACAGGCTTCATTGAAAGGTTTCTTAACTGTTGGTGACATTCACTGTATCACTGTAATGTGAATACAGTAGCAAGACTAAAAATAAAGTAGTAGAATCTGTGGGGGGAAAAATCCATCTTAGGTTTGAAGTTAGAGCCGATTCGAGAAGCATGTTTTCAAGGGATATTAGCCAAGCCTCTTTTCTTTTCTTTTTTTTTTTTAAACCAAGCATCTTCTATTTGCTACGTACAGCAGGGTACGGCACCAAAATCATGATCTAATCAGCATTGCTTCACTGTGATCCTAAGCCCTCTTTGAACGTAAAACAGGAATTTT
Source organism: Anoura caudifer (assembly GCA_004027475.1). Classification (NCBI taxonomy): domain Eukaryota; kingdom Metazoa; phylum Chordata; class Mammalia; order Chiroptera; family Phyllostomidae; genus Anoura; species Anoura caudifer. Next base: position 85,964 of record PVKU01006708.1, read on the forward strand.
AAAAAGATTATCTTTCGGGCTCTTCCATCTCTGACATTCTTTTATATGAGATGTAGAGATCTGTACTCAGTCAGGGTTGAGTGGAATGGAATTTAAAGCACTTGTCAAGTACATAACTGAGTTCAAACTGCTTCAACTTCACATCAGTTTCGCAAGAATAATGCATGTGGCCTTCCTAGATTAAGTATCTGACACAAGAAAAGCTGCCAAAAGCCAAGGAGGCTGAGCGAAGAAGTCGTCTTCTCCTGAATACATCCTTTACCACTCTGGGTTCAGAGAATATGAGGGGAAAAAAAAAACCGGATCACCATAGTTTTCCGAATTCTCTTCCTTTCCCCTAGAGGCTGATCTCACAGCCACGGCCCCTGATACTCTGCTTTTAGGAGTTCGGGTCCTCACAGCCCTGTTCCCTCAGGTACTTCGGAGTCTCCAAGCCCCGATCCTGTCCCCATAGAAGTCCGTCTTAACTGCCCGCTCCTGTTCCTCCCAAACCCAAAAGTTCCCTTACTGTTTCTGCCCCTCAAGAATCTAAGTCTTTCTGCTGTTTCTGAATCCTCAGCAGCCCGGGTCTTCACTGTCCCACTTCTGCCTCTTAGGAGCCCAAGTCCTCACAGCTCCGCTTTTACCTCTCAGGAGCCGGTGTCTTCACGCCCCGTTCCGTTCCGACCACTCTCCTCTTAGGAGCCCGGGTCCTCACAATCCTGTCCCTCTCAGACAGCTTTCTCTCAGGTGCCAGAGAACTCACATCTGTTCCTGTTCCCTAAGTCTGGTCTGGAGCCCGGGTCCCCACAGCCGCGTCTTCTCCGAGCCCCGATCCCCTCAGTCCCGTCCCAAGAGCCTGATTCCTCGCAGTCCTGTCTCAACAATCTGCCTCTTCAAACACTGACCCACTGTGGGTCTGGGTCCTGACTCCCTCCTCCCGCTCTTTTTCCTCAACTGCCAGGGCCCAAGACTCACAGGCAGCAGGTCTATCTCCCCATGATATGCAGAGACTGCCCCAGTGAAGCGATCGTCTCGGCAGCCGGTCAGACTGCTCGGCCCTCCCCGAGTCCTTCCGGCACCGCTCCCCGCCTCCAACCCGGAAACGCGCGGCTCTTCCGGCCGGCGGGCGCGCGCCTGAGTTGCGCAGACGCAGATTGCCTTCCGACACGTGGTCGCTGTCCTGGGTTGTTGCCGAGCTCCCGCGGTGGAGCTTTTTCCTGCTGGTGTTGACTGGAATCGTGGGCGGGCTCAGCGCCTTCTCCCTGAGCTTTTCGAATTCTGCCCTAGCTGTTTCTTCCCGACTCCGCCTGTCGTGTCTATCGCCACCATGACCGGTAATTGACGTCCTCATATGGGTTAGAGGTCGCCATTTTTGACTCTTGCCTTTGTCATGATAGCAGGACAGGGATAATCACCTGGGACAGCAGCACCCCATACGTATCCTGTTGGAACCAACAGTGGAGTTGGCAGCGGAAGAACCTAGGGACAAGAGAGACCGGCTGTGCGTGTGAATTGGCAATTAATAATAATAATAATAATAATAATAATAATAATTGAGCGCTTAGTATCTATCGAATTTTGTCAAGCTCCTCACCTCTGATAAATCATTTTATGGTTTAAAGGAAACCTGTGAGCGATAAAGCAAGGTCTTAGCTAATAACTTCTGAGTCTCAACTCGAACTTAGAATTCTCACCCCAAACCTTGAACTGTCCTCTAATTATTACACATTCCGTTATTTCGTCCATAAAATACTTAGTGAGAACTGCATTTGCCAGGTGCTAGGTATCTAAACGAGACTTGCTTCCAGTCTAAGTCCCTTTTGGAGCTCAGGTACCCACACGAAGATGGTGAAACATAAAGGAATGTAAAAAGGTCTGTGACAGTCCAAAGCAAGTGACTGTAACCGCCCTCAGGAATCAAAAGCTGCCTCTCACCTGGATTAGTGCAGCAACCTGCTCTCCCAGTCTTATCTTCCCATCCTCATCTCACCAAATTCTCGATCCACCTTTGTACTGTCTGTCATCCAAATTCACAGAATGGAGGCCCCCTCACCATTAGGCTCCAAGCCATCTTTCTAGTCTTTTTAAATTTATTTTTTCCGTTAGCATTTATCCCCTTCTACCCTCTTCCACTTCCACCCACCCCGCCCCCATCTTCTTAGTCTTACTTCCCTGCCACTGCTGTCTTTACTCTCCCAATAGTCTGGCATGACATTTTTTAATTTTTGCACTCCATCTTTTTAAGACCCAGTTTAAATGTACATTCATTTAACAAATAGACTGCTCAGTGTGCACCAAGCTTTTTGCTGCGTGCTGGGTATCTATTATAGGTAAGACAGACAATATTCTCCCTTAGAGAGTTTACAATCTGAAGTGGGAAACAGACTACTTAGCAAGTACACAAAAGTGTAAAGGAAAAGAATACCAGAATAAATTAGATTTAGCTAGCTGGATGATGGAGGGCCCTGAGGTGGGAAACAGCTTATTCAAGGACCAAGATGGCCAGGTTGGCTAGAACTTAATAGGTGATGGGAAGAGTGGCAGGCAGTGAGGTTGGACAGGCATGCAGGAGTTAGCTCAGGCAGGGCCTTACAGTCTATAGTGGGGACACAGAATTTTCTTTATTGTGCGATGGGAAGGCATTGGAGGGTGGAGCAGAGGTCAGATGATTTGTTTTTAGGAAATGACTGGTGGGGAGTCCCCAACAGGCACAGTTGACAGAGCACATATCTAGGCTTCCACCAGTTTATATTACACATCTGCTTCCTATTATAGTGCACTGTGCGCTGTTTATATGACTCCTTCTCTTGCAGCTTCTACTTTGTAGAGGTCAAGGACCTCCACATATTATTATATTAAGGAAAATAAAATGCCTAACAGGCTATATATATACATATATGTTTAATCTTCACACAAGGACTTGCTTATTGGTTTTAGAGGAGAAGGAAGGAGGAGAGAGAGAGGTAGAGAAACATGGATTGGTTGCCTCACACTCACCCCCAACTGGGGACCTGTCCCATGACCCCTGTGGGGGGAGGGGGGTGACGGAACCAGGACCTTCCAGTTCACTGGCCAGCCCTCAGTCCACTGAGCCACACCAACCAGGGCTTTTTTGTTTGTTTTATTAATACATAGAAATATGGGGCCATAGAAAATGTATAACACAGGGTCTTAAGTTACATACGTGTGTGCTCTTTTTTACATTACTGATGTCATGCGGTACTACCCATTCAACATTTTTCACTCAATTATTTTTGTATCTGTTGATAAAGATCTATTTCATCATTCCAAGCGCATTATTGCTTTTTTCCTTCGTTAATGGTATCATACCTTATTCAGCACCTCTTACCAGGTGTTTTTTGATGTCTAACTCAATCCTTGAAAGTGCTGCGGATAGCATTCTACTTTATGAACACACCCACATACTGCTAATCCGTAGTGATGGTGAAGGCTGGGCAGCTTCGCTCGCTCTTACAATGATCCATGCCTCCAGTGCTCGCGTGCTGGGGCAGCTTGAAGAAGTGGTACAAGTTAGTGCATTTTTAATATTAATGGGGTGGGAGGAATTCGAGATTCCCCTAAGAATCAGGTTTTCCTACGAAACAGACGACAGGAGGGGCTCACTGCAATGTAGAGCTCGATTCCCTTTCGTAACCTTTTTTCCCCCCCGCGCCTCCCTCCTGTGCTCACCGGCACCTTCCCAGCAAGCACTGCGCGATTTGCATATCAACTCAGCGTTTTGCCTTTGCTTCCAAATAAAAATCAAAAGACAAATCATACTCTCTTAGCGAAGATTTCCTTCTGACTCAGGAGGACTGGAAATTTCTTCCTCAATTTCTAGAGCATGGACTAGGAACCTGCATACACTTTTTTTTTTTTAATTCACTTATACCAAAATAGGTATTTGCCAAGATTGCCACCCTACTTTCGGTGCCTGGGAAGCAAAAAGGGCTTCTGTCGTGAGTGGCACACGTAGGGCAGCTTGATTGCTCTACGTGCGGAATCGACATCAAGAGATTTCGGAAGCATAATTTTTTGGTAACTGGGCAGCTAGTGATCGTTGGTCCTGGCGCCCTTGGCATAGTGAAACAGAAAAGAAGTCATAAGGTTTGTTTTGCGTGCTTAGCAACTTGTATGATACTGTTATTTATGCTTTTCAGTTGCCAATAGTGTTTGTAGGCTTTGCTTTATTTTTTTTTAAAAAACGCTGGTTACGCTGGTGGTTTTTTTGTTGTGAGAATTAAAGAAATTTAATTTTAAGTAACTTAATCTATAGCTTTATTTGGGAGATCACAGCTTTGTACATGAGAAGCAATGTATTTAATCTCCACGTGAAATTAGGACTTTTGAAATTTTCTTTTTACTGGGCACACACATTTCTCCTTAAAGCTGAGGTTTTGTTTTTTTTTTTTTAAAAACCTTTGTTTTTTATAAACAAAGGCAGTAATTTAATACTCCAGTTAAGTAGCACTGTTACTGCTGGTAACAGCCTTTTTAGACGGCAATTCAACGACAGATATTCTGTCTCTTAAGTTATGTGTCCTCCTATATGAAATTATGTTTAAGATATTTAGCAGTAAGAGTGCATTCATTCTAACAGTAAATGCATAGTGTACTCCAATAGACCCAGTGCCTGACTTCACAAGCCTTAAGTTTAATGAAGGGAAAGACAAAAGGAAGATGGCATGGAATAGTCTGGGAGTGGGATGTCTGGGAAAGCTTTCCTGAGGCAAAGATTTTGAAGCTAAAACCTCAAGAGGAGTTAACCAGGCGAAGTGGGAGGGAAGGACTATTTAAGTAAAGGCAAAGCCTTGAGGGTGGACATTGTGCTGCAGTAAAAAAAGGCCAAGATGGCCAGAGTGAAACGATCTACTTGGCAGGACACCGGGAAGCCAGAAGACTCCACTGAGGCTGGGATGTTCTTGCAATGCTTTTCCTAAAGCAGAAATGAAAAATTACCTACAGCAGATATCAGCAAACTTTTTCTGTAAAAGGCCAGATGGTATATCTTTAAGGTTTGTGGCCATATCTTGTTTGGTAGGCACTCAACTCTGTTGCAAAGCACCAAAAGGTGATATATAAACAATTGGGCATAGCTGTTTTTTCAATAAAACTTTATTTATGGACATCAAAGTTTGTTATTTCTTTTTTAAATTTTTATTTATTGATTTTTTAGAGAGAGGGGGGCGGAGAGAGAGAGAAACATTGACTTGTTGTTTCACTTATTTATGCATCCATTGGTTGATTCCTGTATGTGTCCTGACCAGGGATCAAACCTACAACTTTGGAATATTGGGATGAGGCTCTAACCAACTGAACTACCTCGCCAGGACTTGAAATGTGGATTTCATGATAATTGACATATATCATGAAATAGTATTCTTTTACTTTTTGAATGTAGAATTTGTGCAATATATTTCTCTTGATTTGTACATTTTACCCATAACTTAACATCCTTTTTACAAGCTGAATTCAGCTGATATAGTCAAATTTATTTCTTTCACCCAAATAGGAAAAATGCAAAATTGTAAACATGTAAGAAAACAAATTAAAACGATGATGAAAATAAGTCCCTCCTCTCATTAGAAACAGTGTCTGTATAATATATGTCATTTGAACAGAATGTCATAAAGAACAGAATTTCTTTATAGGTCAGGCACGTTTCTACAATACCTTTATTCTGCCAGTTTTATTTCATTCCAGTCAGTCCCACCTCCTAGGAAGGATCAAAGGGATGTTGGTTTTGATGGAAATCTGTTGTTTCAGATACCGCTGGTGCCTGTTGGGGACCAGAAGTTAAGGGAGGAACCAGCCTGCTGGGACCAGGAAAGCAGGGCCTGGCTCAGCAGCGCCAGCTAGTGGCTGAAAGCAGAGGGCGTGAGGTACAGGGATGCCAGGCCCTGTCAGGAAAGAGCAGCAATTGTATGTGAAGGGAAAACTGTAACGGAGTGAAATATTTACTCTTTGACTCTATCTTAATTCTAGCCTGCATTTTCCCCCTGGCCTTCAGGCAAATAGCTCCTGCTATAGATATACTAATTGTTAGAGAAATTCTGCTTGAGGCTTCAGCTTTTAGCAAAGATTTGTAGGAGCCAAATTAGCAGGGGAAAATGGACTGGGAACAATGAGATTTAGAGATTCCCCCCACACCCCCCTCTTGGGATCCCTATAAGGCACTTAGATGTCTGAGAACTTCACACACCTCTTGCCCTACCTATTTTCCCTCCCCTTGACATAAAAGAAGCCTGAACTCTATGCTCTCTTAAGATGGATTTGAAAAAACCCTAAGGCCCCCCATCTTCCTGAGCTGGCAACTTCTTGATCAATAAACTTTTCCTAACTCCAAACTCTGACATTTCGAATATTGGTCTTTGAAGCATTGGGAACATGTACCTTGAATCAGTAACACTTAGGCTTGTTCCATGCAGAGAGACCAGAATAGCAAAAGTGGTGTATAGAGAGAAGCTATGCAAAGTCCAGTGTTTATTTAGAGATTTCCCACTTTCCCTTACATCCCTGTAGGCACCTAGATATCTGAGGTCTTCTTTTTGGGAGGATGGGTAACAAAGCTGGTAGCAACTGCCACAAGGGTTATGACACTTGCCCTGCCTGCCTGTCTGCACTTTACATAGAGTCAGTCCAAGTTATGGGAGAGCAGGAGCATGGTGAGGTCAAGTAGTGAGTTGTGCACTCTCCATTATCTGAGTCTGAGCCCAAGGTGGGGACCTCTTATTCTCTGATTTCCCTCCTTCCTGCAAATCCTACTTGCATCTGGGTGGTATGGAATGTGGGGCCTTCTCTGGGGGTGCAGGCAGAGCAAACGATGAGAAAAATGTTCCTACCAAGCCAGCAGTACCTGTCTACTCACATCCTAGCACCATGGGAGACCAGGCCAGGCCCAGGGCTTTGCTGATGTCAGGGCATTGGGCCTCAGGTCATCAAGTTTCAGGACCTCCCTATTTGTCTCCTTTGAATTCTCCTTTCCACAAGCATTTGGGACTTGGCTGAGGATCTAATTCTAGGGCCACAGAAGGTCTCTACACTTCAGCCTCCTGACCCAGAAGGCAAAAATACTCTTCTTTTCACTCCCCCCCCCACCCCTGCAAACCTTTTGAAATATGAAAACTGCCCTGGCTGGTATGGCTCAGTGGATTGAGTGCTGGCCTGCAAACCAAGAGGTCACCAGTTCCATTCCCAGTCAGGCCACATGCCAGGGTTGCTGGCCAGGTCCCCAGTTGGGGGCACATGCTAGAGGCAACCACACATTGATGTTTTTCTCCCTCTCTTCCTCCCTTTCCCTCTCTCTAAAAAATAAAAAAATCTAAAAAAAAAAATGTGAAAACCATCCTTGGGTTCTCAAGAAACAGCCAGGGAGCTATTGTTTACTGGCCTCTGGACTACAAATTCAAGAGCAAGAAGAGCCTGGTCAAACCAACTATGGGATATCCACACAATGGAATACTATGTACTCATTAAAATGTTCAAACAGGCTGGTGTGGCTCAGTGGGTTGTGCACTGTCCTGCAAATGGAAAGGTTGTTGGTTCAATTCCCAGTCAGGGCACATGCCTGGGCCCCAGTTGGTGTGTGAGAGGCAGCTAATTACTGTTTCTCTAATGCATCAATGTTTGTCTCCCTTCTTCCCTCCCTCCCCCTCTCTCTGAAAAGAAATAAAATCTTTTTTTAAAGAAATATATTTAAAAAATAAAATGTTGAAACAGCGTTCAGCTTTAGGCTTGAAGGAGATGTAGGTGCAACTTTCTTTGGTCTTCCTGAGTCTGGTTTATCAGATACCAGCTGCCTCCACCATGCTGCTGCAGTTCCACTCCAGTGAGATCAAAGTCATATGTCTGAAGTGCACTGGTGGGGAAGTCAGTGCCACATCTGCCCCGGCCCCCAAGATCAGGCCCCTGGGATATCTCTAAAAAAGGCTGGTGATGGCATCACCAAAACCACCAGTGACTGGAAGGGTCTGAGGATCATAGTGAAACTGACTGTTCAGAACGGACAGGCCCAGACTGAGGCAGCAGTGCCTTCTGCCTCTGCCCTGATCATCAAAGCCCTCACAAGACCACCATGAGACAGAAAGAAGCAAAAAAACAAAAAAAACAAAAAAAACCATTAAGCACAGTGGAAATATCACTTGTGATGAGATTGCCCAATAAATGTGTCACCGATCTTTAGCTAGAGAACTCTCTGGAACCACTGAAGAGATCCTGGGGACGGCCCAGTCTGTGGGCTGCAATGTTGATGGCTGCCACCCTCATGACACCATAGATGACATCAGCAATGGTGCAGTGGAATGCCCAGCTAGTTAAGAACTGCAAAGGAAAATATTTCAATTAAAAATTATTTTATAGCCACAATAAATAAATAAATTAAATTAAATGTTGAAACAAGAATTTATGATAATTTATTCACTTCTGTGGAGCACTTATCAAGTATCAGGCCCTGCATTAGCACTTAGATGCATTAGTTCCTATAAACCAGTGAGGTAGGTAGTAGTATTATGTTAACTTTACAGGTAAGAAAACAGAAGCTCCGGGAGGTCCAGGTCGCATAACTAGAAGGTATCAAGGAATGAGACCAGGTCTTCTGACAGGAATGAGTTGCTCTGACTGCACAGGGTGCCCAAGAAAAATGTCAATTATAGTGAAATCTGTGAGTGAGGGAAGATTTATTAGGAAAGTGAAGCTTTTTTCCTTTTGTTTATCCATATTTTCTTATTAAAAATGCACATGAACAGGTTAGAGAAATTATGAGGGCATATAGTCACTGGAATACAAATGATGGAAAATAAAATCAAACTCAGAAGGTCACATATTGCAGGATTCCTTTTATAGGAAATGTCCCGAAACTGCGTATCTATAGAGACAGAAAGTAGGATCAGTGGTTGTCTGGGGCTGGACATGGGGGCAGGGATTGACCACAAATGGGCATGAGGAATATTTTGGGGGCAAAGGAAGTATTCTCAAACTAGATTATGGTGAGAGTTGTGTACTTAAAATGGGTGAATTTTATAGTATGTAAATTATACTTTAATAAAGCTTTTTTTAAAAAATCAAGAGTAGAAAAATTAAAAAAATCAAAAGCTGGAAGGAGAAAAGTTTACCTAATTAGGAGCCTGAGAATATAAAATCAATTTATGGAATAAGTTCTCTAATTTAGGAACTTGACCTTAGTGGATTTCCTGCACACTGTGCTTTTATGTGTTAGCTGATCATGTCAATGACTCCCTCATTCAAAACCCTTCAACAGCTCCTGACTAGCTTGAGTTAGCATCCTATAAGTCTCAGTGGATCCACCACCATCTTTGTTCTCAGGGCTCCAGCCACACCTGTCTTCTCTCTGTACCTTTGAAGTCACTACTTGTCTTGCCTCAGGGCCTCCAGGAAGGAAGTTCTTTCCTCTGCCTGGAAATGCTGTTTCTCAACCGCATCTCCACCATTCCCCTCTCCCAAAGAGGCTAACTCCTCATTCTCCGTATCTCAGTTCAGATGTCACTTCCTCAGGTAGGCCCTCCTTTACCTTCTCACCCCTCACTAGGTTAGCTCCTCACACTATTATACTCTTTCATAACACATGTACTTCTCTGCAAAACGTCATAATCATTATTAATGAATTAGTTGTAAACTTAGTTGTTTAATATTTATATTCCCCAGCCAGAATGTCATGTATGTGAAGGCAAGAAACCTGTCTGTATCTTGTATACCATTTGCATACTTGATATCCAGTATAGTGCCTGACACATAGTAGGCATTCAATCCATATTTGTAGAGCACTTCACAATTTATGAAGTACTTGTGTATATACAATTACATTGGATACTATTTATTAAGCACCTACTGTGTCCTTGGATATGCAAATAGGAGTAAATGAAATAGCCTGCTCCTGTCCATTCTGGAGGTGACTGTACTCTCCTAAGTAGGACAAGGATAACCTTCCTATTTTACAAGTAGTCTGAGCTTATATCACTTGTAAGGAAGGAGCAGAACCTTCTGAAACTGAAATAAAACTCCTTCTGGTAAGATCATAGACTCCCAACAGGATGGGTTTACTGCAGGTGGGTGAGAGAAGGGGAGGTGGTTCAGGGAGATGGATTTTGAGAGGCCATGAAGCTTTGGCATTTTGAAGGGTGGAGGGAAGAGGGTATCAGTTTGTCAGAGGACAAGAGGAAGTTTGCATTCTTCAGGTGGCTGGATAAGTATGGCTCCTCTCTTAAAACCAACCAAACCTGGCCACTGAGCTCCCCTTTTGGTCCATATCTGGGATATTGGGATCAGTGACCGCAGACAGGAAATGATGACCACACAAAAATTGTGTTGCTATACACTTACAATTTACAGTAATATCAAAAAGAATAAAATATTTAGGAATAAATTTAATCAAGGAGGTGAAACTTAACTGAGGAGGAGTATAAGTTGTATACTGAAAACTATAAAACATTGCTGAAAGAAATTAAAGACACAAATAAGTGGGAAGATGTTCCATGTTCATCAATCGGAAGACTTAGTATCATTAAGATGTCAATACTAGCCCAAGTGATTGGTGGATTCAATGCAATCTCTATACAAATCCTTTTTTAAAAAACACTTTTTTTTTATGGAAATAGAAAAACCCATTCTAAAATTGAATCTCAAGGAATCCGGAATAGCTGAAACACTCTTGAAAAAGAATGAAGTTGCAAGAATACTCTTCCTGATTACAAAACTTACTAGAAAGTTACAGTAAGTAAAACAGTGTGGTAGTAGTATAAATACAGACATGTAGACTCATGGAATAGAGAGTCCAGAAATAAACCCTGACATCAGATTTTAAAAAATTTTATTTATTAATTTTTATTTTTAAAATAATTTTTTAAAGATTTTTAAAAATTTAATTTTGGAGAGGGGGAGGGAGAAAGAGAGGGAAACATCAATGTGTGGTTGCCTCTTGAACACCCCCTACTGAGGATCTGGCCCCCAACCCAGGCATGTGCCCTGACTGGGAATCAAACCAAAGACCCTTTGGTTCGCAGGCACCCAATCCACTGAACCACATCAGCCAGGGCTATTTATTGATTTTTAGAGGGAGGGAGGGAGGGAGGGAAGAAGGGAGGGAGGGAGGGAGAGAAGTAACATCCATTTGTTGTTCCACTTCTTTATGCACTCATTAGTTGTTTCTTGTGTGTGCCCTGACCAGAGATTGAACCAGCAACCTTGATGTACTCAGCTGATACTCTAACTGAGCTACCAGAAACCAGGGCCTCCAGCTGGCATTTCTTGAGTGCTTACTACATTCCAGACATTATTCTAAGTCCTTTTGTATATTCTAAGTTCTTGTTTATCCTTCATAAACCCCTGTGAGTGAAGTATCATTACCATCTCCCTTTTACAGATGAAGAAACTGAGCCTGAGACAGAGACTGATCCAAGGTCACAGAGTCATCAGGACTTGAATCTTGTCCTCTCTGACTCCAAAACCAGACTTTTACTTTGGTCCTGGTAGTGCACAGTGGGGAAGGAAGGAGCTGGGTTTGAGGAGGCGGTGGATTCACTTGACTGTATCTAGATTCATTCCAGACTTTTTTCCTTGCACCCACTGGCAGAACTTCCTCCTTTTCTCTCTCTGCCTCCTTTTCTGATTCACTCTCCATTAGTGGCTGCTGGCTCCTGAGAATGTGACGCCAGAGGGTGGGGTAGGCTGTGGGGGTGGGGAGGTAGACCCACAAGTGCAGGCAGTCCTTAATAAACAAATTTTTTGATTGCTCTCTATATGCCAGGCAATGTTTAGAGGCTGTAGTCCTGTCTTGAATAAAATAGACCTTATACCTGCTCTCAGGGATATTTCATTGCAGAGTGTGTGTGTGTGTGTGTGTGTGTGTGTGTGTGTGTGTGTGTGTGTGTTGGGGGGGGCGGTGAAGAGCAAGGGGTAGAGAGGAGGACAGGGTAGAAAGGAGGGGAAATGGGGGAGAGGGAAGTGAATGCAAACCAGGAACAAGATAGGTCAGGTGTCACAGGATTATAAAGGAAATGTGTGAGAGCGACTGAGAGGGGGACACACCTAAGACAGCGAGAACAGAAAAGGCCTGCTCAGGCACTAAGACCTAAAGGATGAAAAAGAGCCAGCTGAAGATCTGGAAGAGCATTCCAGGATTCCATGGGGAAATGGCAAGGGGAAAGGCCACGAAATGTGTGTTTTGGAGGAAATTGGAGAAGTCCAGAGAGGCTGTGGCAGAGGGACAGAAACAAAAGGAGTCAAGAGACAATCCCAGCGCCAGCTCATGTAGGCTCTTGTAGACCACGATGAAGAGTTCACGGTTAATTCTAAGGAGGAGGCCATTGGAAGAATCGAGAATGAAGACTGTAGGGTGGTGAACACAAATATAGCGTACAGATGATGTGTTATCAAACTGTACACTGGAAACCTGTATAATTTTGTTAACCAGCGTCATCCCAATAAACTCAGTAAAAAGGAGGGGAAAAAAAAAAAAAGAATGAAGACTAGAAGGCAGCAGGACAGGAAGTAGGGAGACCAATTAGGACACTTTGGCTGTAACATAACAGAGGCAGGTGATGAAGGTGGTCCAGACCAAGTTGAGATGCAGAGAGGTGGTATTAGAGGGATCTTGGGAGATGACTGAATGATGAGGTGACAGTCCTGGAGGTGAAGGAGACAAGAGGAGAAGCTGGTTTAGTGTTGGGGGCAGAGGGCAGTCTAAGGAAAGGTAGGGACAGAAATGATGAATTTGTTTGTGGACATGTTGAGTTTACGGAGTCAGTGGCTGGCTAGGCAGCTGGCAACACTGTTCCAAGTTAGAAGCAGATACCTGGCAGGAGAGACCAGAGGCTGCCACCTGGGAACCCACAGGCCGTACTTCTTCACAGATGGATAATGTTTGAAGGGTTTTTTTAATTGGTTATCAATATTTATAAATTTGGAGATATCAAATAAACTCAGGATTTCTATCTCCTCTT